>VSMD01060907.1:0-71488 GCA_008750895.1 Mirza zaza | reverse complement strand
TATTTTCCTGGTTAGAGCTGGAACCCATACTACTAAGTGAAGTATCCCAAGAATGGAAAAACAAGCACCACATATACTCACCAGCAAACTGGTATTAACTGAGCAGCACCTAAGTGGACACATAGTAATACAGTAATAGGGTACATACAGTAATAGGGTATTGGGCAGGGGGGAGGGGGGAGGGGGGTGGGTATATACATACATACATGAGTGAGATGTGCACCATCTGGGGGATGGTCATGCTGGAAACTCAGAATGTGGGGGGAGAGAGGGAAAGGGCATTTATTGAAACCTTAAAATCTGTACCCCCATAATATGCTGAAATAAAAAAAAAGATAATTACGCAAGAAAATTGGTCATACGCCAGGCATTTTGCACAACAACTTAGTGTTTCTGTGAAAACTTCTCAAGACAATTACAGATGTACTTTTAATGAGATTCTCTTTTCTGAGAGAAAGAGAACTGTTCGAGTGTTAAAACCTACCAGCCTGTAGAGAAGCTCATGTTTCATGTGTTTCCCAGATACTAGGGAGATAGGGTTGGGGACAAGGACAGGCAAGGCACATTATTCTTTAGATCAAAGGAGGTTTATACCAGTTCCCTCATGCTGTCCTTCTAAACTCTATTTATCCTTCAAGTCATGTATTAGAATGTTGATTCTAATTCATGGCTTCTTTATCCCCATACTCTCTGCAATGTGACTTTGCAGCTCCTCCATCCAGAATGGAGTCCCATTTGCTTTGAGCAGTAGAAGGTGGCAGAAGTTATTTCAAGGTGAGCCTTCAAGAAGCTTCGGGCATGTCCAGTCTTGCCCTTGGAACACTGCCAATGGCATGTGAACAAGCCTGGTCTAGCCTACTGCAGTATGTGAGCCTGGACATGCCAGCCAGGATCATGCTAGAATGTCCTACAGCCAGCTAATGCCCAGATATGTGAAAAAGCCCAGCCAAGATGAGCAGAGCTGCCAACCCAATGCATGAGTGGGCCCAGGCAAGACCAGAAGAACCACTCAGCTGAACCATAGTCTTGTGAGCAATAATACATTTTCATTATTTTAAGCCATTGTATTTCAAGGTGGTCTGTTATTTTACAGCAATAGGTAACAGATACATAGCTCAGTTTAAACTTCACCTCCTGTGCAAAGCTAATACTGACCATTCCAAATAAAACAGCAGAAGCCTGAGGTATCTATCTTTCCCAATCTTGAGTCTAAATGCAACAGAATTGCTGAATAATTACTATTTTTTCATCTCATAAGATAGAAATAGAAGGCTTGCCTGCAATATAGCAAGGAAAAAGTTAAAAGTAAACCCTCACCAATAAGCAAAACTAAATGTAAGAGGAAAAGTGTTAACAGTTCCCTCAAGAATAGGCCAAAAGCTCAGAAGTCATCATACTTGTCACATACAATAAACTTGTTACCTAAACCAGGTTTATTTTTCTTAATTTTAAGTTTTCCCATCATTTTAGTGTGCGTTTTAGCTGCAAGGCAATCTTGCTAAATGGAAAGTCACTTTGAACTTAAATTTCCTTTTGGCAATCATGTAGTAAATGGTATTAAGTGATAGAAGTTTTTTTTTGAAAAAAAAAGCTCTCTTTGGGCTTTGGACATAGAGTAGGAATGAGGCCATCTGACATACAGACCTGACCATGCACTTGACTACATGAAACCACAGAGCAAGGGTGAAGCAGTGGCATCCACAATTACTGTATTCATTCAACTATGTTTATTAAGTGCTCAGGTGCCAGCACTGTAAAAGGTCTAGGAATACAACTGGTTAGGAAATGCAGACATGGGCATGGCTTCTTCCAGCTTACATTAGGATGGAAGAAATGATGAACAGATGAATAAAGGATATATAATGCACAATGCAATTCATATGTAATAGCTATAAAGACAAAATAACCAGAGTGGTCCATCAATAGCCTTTACACCTGCAATTCTCTCAGCCTCCTGGAACTCCAAACTCTACCCAGCTGCCGAGTTAGCACCTCATTGGGTATAAACTCATCATGTCTCAAACCAAAGTCCCTGATGAGTGCCATGCCTACCACTGCATCAAGACACCCTACTGAGACACAGGAGTGGGGGCTGAAGTCCAGCCCTCTGGTGGCCCCAGCTGCACCAGCCCAGTGGGGGGACCTTTTTCTAGTACCCACAAAGGCCCCACGAAGCCAGCTGAAATCCTGCTCCTGACCCTCCCTATACCCTAACCCCATTGCCATTCAGCCTCCCAGTCTTAGACTTGGCCTCTCCAGCCTTCCAGTGGCCTGGATTTAAAACCCTAGAAGAAGAGCATCCTTGATGCTTTATTTCTCAGTTTCTCGGGAAATCCTGTAGGCCCTACAGCAAGACTGCAATCACTGCTTTCCCTCACGCCCGCCACGCAGTCCTAGCCACTACAATCTTTCCTGGGTTAACTTCTAGGACTCTATTTCTACCCTTGCCCTCCTAAAGTCCAGTTTCCTCCCAAGGGCCAGAGGGATCCAGTTCAAATGTAATTCATCTCAGGCTGCTCTTCTGCTCAAAAGCGCCCCAGCTGAGGCTGGCATGCTTATGTGGGCCCCACAGCCTGGTGCTCCAGTCATTTCTCTGGCCACATCTTCTCTCCCCTTGCTCCTCCTGCAAATGCAGCCTTCCCCTTTAGAGCCTCTGCACATGGTGACTTCTCTTTCCCTCCCTGGCTGCTCTATTTCCAACTTAACTCTCACTCTCCTGCCTGATTGCTCTCAAGCCTTCCATCCTGCTTTGATTTTTCCCAAAGTCATTTAGCGTATTATCTATTCTACCTACTTGTTTAGGTAGAATAGATAACACGTCAACAAGAATCTTGCCCATCTTCTTACTTCAGTATACCCAGTGCCTAGAACAAGGCCTAGCAAACAAGGCCTTAGCAAACATTCAACAAATATTTGCTGACTGAAGGAAACTGAGCAATAAAATGGTGATTAGTGATGAGTGAAGAGAATCTAAGCACAATACGGGGACAGAGAGTGACTGGAAAGCTCTTTCACATAGGGGTCAGGAAAGGTCCTTATGAAGAGGTGACATTTCAGCAGACAGACCTGAGTGGGTGAGAGATGAAGCCATGTGGGTGGATGGCTCTCTGGGGGGAAGCATGGTTTGAAGCCTGGTGCCAGGGCAGAGCAAGACAAGGAGAGTGTTTAGACACATGGCCAAGAGGTTGTTGGGGCCAGATCCCACTGGATCTTGTAGGCCGTTTTTAGGACCTGAGCATAACTGAAAGTATTTGTGATGCTGACAGCTGATCATGATGTAACCTGGGTCACACTAGCTGCTATGTGGTGAAAGACTGTAAGGAGACTGCAGTGGGCAAAGGGAGGCTAGTTAGGAAGCCACTGCAACAGTCCAGGCAAGAGATGACACGGACTTGGACAGGTGTGGTCCAATCCTCAGCCTAGTGTTTGGTGAGAAGCAAGTGCTCAATAAATGTTAGCTGTCATTATTAAACTTTTGCAAAAAATTTGTATATGGCATACAGGAAAAATTTGATGATAACACTGATAATAATAATAGAACAAGATATTTTCAGAAGGTGACAAGGGCTTTGAAGAAAATAAAACATGGTAAAGTGATAATAAGGGACACAGGGCTGCTTTAGGTTAGAATAACCAAAGAGGCCTCACTGAGGAGGTGACCTTTGGTTGGAGACCTGAACAGCAAACGGAGCCAACCAGATGAGATCTAGGAACAAAGTGTTCCTGGCAAGGAGAATTGCAAACATAAAAGTCCTAAGGCCAAGTGAGTAATAAAAATTAATGGACAGTGTTCATGAAATTTATTACAATTGAGTTGTTAGACTCTTAGCTGTGCAATAGAGTCTGGTTTCTAGATGGTAATGCCAGGCTCCAAAATTATGTTATACAGACACAAAGTACAAATTGCACGAAGCATACTTGATTTTAGAAAACCCCACAGAATTCAACAATGCAACAGTCTAATCTGATTACAACAGAATCCTAAAGAGGTAAGCACTGTTTTCACTTTTTCTTAGGAGATCAAAACCAGCCAGCACAGGTTTCGTCGGGAATTATAAACTGGAAAGCACCTGGCACATGTGAAAACAATATTAATTGAGACTTTGAAAGAAAGAACAAAAGCTGCTGCTGAATCCAGGATGAGAGGAGTGTTCCTAAAGTGTTTTGTCTTATTTTATTCTAAATTCACAGATCCTCTGCCTTGTTCTATTAAAAATTTAAGACAGCTGAAAATAGTTTAGGAGACTAATTGAAATATTGAGAGGGATGTTCTCAAACCTTTTCAAGGTCTGAAATAAGGAAGGTTTGAAGCTTGATCAGAATTACGTATTTTTTCATAATCAAGTCACATACCCATAACGAATTTGAATAAAGTTCTTTAAACAATTCTTTTAAAATGTATTCTAATTTCTGAAGCTAGCCATTTAATATGATTATATTAGATTATGTAATATACCATTATATACTGCTCTACTGGCTTAAAATCAATTCAGATGCTAAGACTTGGGAGGCTCTGTCGGCATGCCAGCCAAGCAATTCAGTCGATGTGCCCCTTTCACTGTGCTTAGATCCAGGGCAGTCGGGTCACCATTGAAAGCCAAAATATTTCTTCTGAGCTCTTTCCCCTCTACTGTGAAAGACTTAGCCATGAACTACTTTATATCCTTAAATGTTATCCTGTGTGACAGTCCTCTCCAGATGAAACTTTCAAACCATTTTTTTGTCATTAGCCTTCCTTCCAACATGCCCCTCTTTCAAACTCTGAAAAACCAGCAGCAGAACATGCAAATGGCAGGCATGACTTTCTGAGAAGTGAAAAGAATGGAACATGATTTACATGAGCCCCATGATAGAAAGCAAACATGGCAATAATTCTGTCCTTTCAAGTCTTAGGCAAAGGAAAACAATGCCTTGTACTGCAGTACGTGACTCCGTGGTGGTGAAGCGCAAGGCCAGTGTGATGACGCCCTCACACCCTCTTTCTGCCTTTGTTCCACTCCTAAACTGGATGGAGGGATGGTAACCAGAGTGAAACCAGATACGATTAGGACTCGGTGAGTTTAATACTCAGTGTCTCTGGAAAATGTTCTAAATTCCTTAGCCAGATAAAAGTATTTATTACACACTATCTTATCACTCTGAAATTCACCCCTGAAAAGGAAAGGGTCAGTTCTGAAGTCCTGATCACTTTAAACATGAGACTGATCAGGTACCTTGGGTCTTGTCCTCTACCGCAATGGCTCTTCATGTGATTTAGCTGGGGCCCTGGCTTCCTAGCAGCATCTACATTGCTCCATCTAGTAAAATAGGATGACCTCTGACCTTTGGCTTGAAAAGAGACCTAGGACTTCCAAATTTATTTTGACCATTGTTGTCCTCAGTATACAATGATAATGTCGTTACTTCATGATTCGTGTATAAATCATCTACTTAAGGTAATTTAAATTTCCTCTTTAGCTTTTTCACTTTTGAAGGTACCCCTAAATGTACCAATGCACCTGCCTTCACCTCTGTTTCTAAGGCCAACCTCTCCCCTATGTACTAGATCTCAACCCTTCTCACTTACTACAGGATTTTTCTGAGTCATCAGTTTTCCCTCTTTACCGAACATGCAAGCATCAGCTTATAATCATGCTTGACTAGCCTCATCTTAAATATGAAAAACCTACCCTTGACACCAACATCCACCTCCAGCTACTTTCCCATTTTTCCAATTACCCTTTCCAGCAAATTGCTCAATGGTGTTATTCATGCTCCATCTTGCCACCTCCTCACTTTCCATTCTCTCCTTAACCCACTCAATTTGGCTTCTGTACACAACGTTCCACAGAAACTCTTCTTGCCAAGGTCACTGAAGGCTTTGCTAAAGCCAATGGTTAATTCTACATCCTCATTTACTCCTGATTCCTCACTGTACCCACTACCCAAGCCTCAAAAACCTGCCTTTCCTCCTCTGTTCCCCGTCTCAGTAAATGGAGCCGCCATCTGGCCAGCTGCTGGCCAAAATCCCGAGTCCTTTCTTTCTCAAAGCCTTCATCTAACCCATCAGCAGATCCTGACAGCTGTACAATTAAACTACTGTAGATATTGAGGAGTTTTTGCCATTTTTAGTTGTGATAATGGCACTGTGCTTAGGCTAACTTCAAGAGAGACAAATAATGAAGTATTTATAGATGAAATAATATGCTGTAAGGGGTGGGCAAGGGAAGGATAGATGAATCCAGACAGGTTGTGTACTGATAATTTGAAGAGCTGAGTGATGACAGTTCCTATACTGTTCTCTGTACTTTTATACATGAGTGAAAGCTTCCATAATAACAATATTTTATTAAATATTTCATGATGACTTCCTATCCAAATTTGCACGGTTTCAAAGATCCTTCATAAGCTCCCCTTCTGCAGCCTCATCTCCTACCATTTTTCTAGCAGCTTCCACTGTTCAGCCCTGCTGGCTTTCTGGTACTTTCCTGACCCTGCTGCTGAGCATATTTCTGCCACCGGGCCTTTGCTCTTGCTGTCTCCTCTCCTAGACAGCTCTTCCGTCAGGTATTTGTTGAGCTTAGATTAGTTCTCTGCCCAGTGTCATCTCAAAGGAGAAATCTTCCCTGACCCTCGTATTGAAAGAAAACAGAGCCACCATCACTCTCTATCTATTATGTCAATACCTGAGATTAAATTATGTATTTGTTTTTTTCATTGTGGAGCATAAGCTCCATGAAGGTCAAAGCTCGTTCTATTCGCCCCTGGATCCCGGCTCATAGAACTGGGCCTAGCAATGAGTGAGGGACAGAATATTATTCATTTTAATATTTTTACTTAGATACTAAACTATTAAGTTCTTCACAAAGAGAATTCCTAAGATCTTCATTAGCCTTATTATCAAATTATATTTATCAAGTCCAGAAAGCTAAGAATTAGTGATGTGACTCATTGAAGATATGAAACAAAATGGAGAGAAACTCTTTTCTTAGACGTCTTTTTCCTGCTTGAAATGACAAAAAGAAAGTTAACATCTAATATGTTCACGACACAAAGATATTTTAGCCCTTTTTATATGCTTTTGTCATCTGTAGGCCATCTTCAACTTGAAGAAACCTCTCTGTATTTTCTTGAGATGAATTTCTCCTTACTTATCTCACTTAACAAATATTTACTGTACACTTCCTATGTGTCAGGCACCATAGTAAGTAAGCACCAGGGTTCTAGGGGTGACGCAAACAAAAACTGGGGAGGGCTAACTCCAGGCAGTAGGAAAATAAAATCCTGGTCATTATTTTTGCCAACAAAAATTACTGATTGCAGAAAATTTTGTGATACCTCCATTTAATTCAAAATGCTGGCACTGTCGTTTATTATTATTGTATGACTAGATAACATAAAACATAGTCACATTTTCTGTTATTCTTAGGCTATAATTTTTAAATTTCAAAGTAACCAATTAGGAAGACCATTTTGACAACAAATTAGAAATTTTCTTAAAACATAAGGCAGTAATCTAATTTCACCACTTCATACTTTCTTCTAAGCATTACTGCCATTTCTGTATGACAATACTATTGCAAACAGGTGCTTTCTTCAGTCCAAGGAAGTACCCTCTTTTGCTTTCCCATAAAAGCCTAATATTTTTCATTTTCATTTTAATAGTAAAGATACAAATTTAAGAGGTCAAGAAAAATGTCGGGCTCCAGAATTTTATGGTGTTATTTAATGATAACATTGACTATTATATTTCTACAGTGCATGATATGTATACTAGGATTATTAGATTAATGGCATCTCCAGTTTTTTAAAAGTCTGTGTGAAAAGAGATTAGAAAAGCCAAAGTGAATTTTCTGCACCTGTTATCTGGGTATTTGGCATTCTTAACAAGTTCCATCCCCAGGAAGCCAGATTAATAGATGACAGAGAAAAATGTAAATTGCATTATCATCTTCGATGTGCTAATATACATGGGTGCTGAAAATCCAACTGCAAGAGGACTGGCTTATTAGCTGTGGCATGCTACAATTTACATATCTCACCCTCCAGATGTGAGAACGGTAAATGAGAATGGAGTCTGCTTAGATCAGCAGGGGATAAGGAGGGGGGAAAAATGTGTATACTTTGGCTATCAATTTGCCCAAGTGAAGAAACAATGACACAGTGAAATGATTGACTTTCATTTTTCCTAAAATAAATCTGGCTCTAGTTACTCCTTGGCTGCATTCTGGAGCAATCTGGAAGATAGCATCCCTAACCCTAGCTGGTCTTCCTGCATGGCCCTGTCGACTGTCCAACAGTGAGGGCGAATGCCGATACCGAATATGCATCACCAGTCTTAGCCAGCAAAAGGAGAAAACAACTCATGTCTTTAGAAAGATGAATTTTATAAATTATACAGAGCTTAGAGTCCAAGTTCAACATAAAATCTTAATGTAACCAAAACTGGATGGCTAAATTTCTCATTGGTAACCATGTTTCTCACTGTGTCTTCTCATACATGTATACATGCATGTATGCATGTAAATAACTTTCATGTATTTAGATGAAGGATCATTATAACAACATTTAACTTAATTTTTTAAATTAGGAGTTTCCCAATAGACATGTCATGTTGGATAAATGGAATGGTAAGAGGGAATAAAAGAGCTAGTAGCCAAACAGCTATCCTCAATGAAAATGTAGCATTTCATATTTACAAAGTATATACCAATATAGCTAAAATACACCTCAACTATTTATTCACTATATAGATAATCTGTAATAAAATCTTTCTTTCTTTCTTTCTTTTTCCTTCCTTTTCTTTTAGCTTTTGATTATGTAAAGTTTAAAACAGAATAGTATAACAAACCCTAAAATGTGAGGGATTTATTATATCCATCACTCAGATTCAATAATTATTAACATTCTGCTATTCTGGTTTCATCTACATCTCCACCCCCTTCCCCTCTCTATTATTATAAAGGATTTTTAGATAAAATTTGTGTGTGTGTGTATAAGCACAAATATTAGATGTATAATTTTGATAAATTCATCCATGCAATCCACATGCCTATCACAATATAGAACATTCCATCTCCTTAAAAATCCTCATGTTTCCATTTCTCAGCCAGACTACCTGCAGGTAGAAAAATACTTATCCAACAGAAGACATATTTTGTTCAGCACAGAAAAAAAAGTAAGGAAATCCAACCCCCTAATCCAGCAGGCTTTGTATTTTAAGCAACACAAAGGCTTATAATCAGCTTTTGAAATGGTAGTGTAGGAATCCAACACCCAAACTAAATTCAGGTACCATTCTCTTCACAGATAGTATTCAGATACAGAGCCTCCAGAAAAAAAAATGAGGTATTCAACAATGTATAACAAAAATCCCTGCATCTGGAGTTATTTATCTTTTTTGTTTATTTCAGTAGTACCTCCAACAAAATTCTAAGTCCATAAACACAACGCAAGATAGAAACAGTAATACTACAAAGTGGCAAAATAATAACAGCAGTATTATCATAATGGAATTTTTGGCCACTCACTGTGAGTACATGCTTAACAGAGCACATTAAATTCTCCATCCCTGTTCTCCAGAAAAGTAGCAACAACAGCAATGCTAGCAGGAATACTGGGATGATCTTAACAGCAGCTAGTCAGTATTAGTGATGGAGAAACAGGGACCCAGAACTAGTGTGGCTGACTCCTTGGTGCTCTCCCGATTCCAGCCGTAATGGTGCAGCACAGATAAGTACGTGTGCTATTAACATTATATATAGCCTACATTTTGTTATGCCTATTTAAGTCTTGTTCTCCCTCCTCGCTGCTTCAATCATGCTGGTAAAACTCTTTCCTCCTTCTGACAAATCCCCACTTAGGCCCAAAGAGAAGAAAACTTGACCAACAACTCTGTCCCCTGCAGAAGGGCTGGGAAGAAGGCTCCACCTTTAGTCCCATTTACAAGCTCCTTCCATCCTGGGAGCAACTAGAATTTCTATGATTGACGAGAGTCTGAGAATGGATTAGATTCCCCAAAGCTGTGGAGGTGCTGGAGGAAGGCAGCCTCTTCCTTCTGAACGCAGGCTCTGCCTAGCCTGCCTGGGTGCAGATGGGGGCAAGCAGACTGGGTAGGTCTCTGCTCTCAGTAACAGCTGCTTTGCTTGAGCTCAGGTGGGCTGTAGGTTAGTTTGGCCCTTAATTGAGGGCCAGTTATCTACCAGCCATTGGGTAGCAGGAGACCCCATCTGGGCCTCAGGTCCTAGCCACATTCTCTGCCATTGATGAGGCTGATACTGTGGTCAATATCTGGGTCTTGGGTCTCTTTCCCAAACTAGTTAGAATCTGGGGAAGAAAGTTGTAACCAGCTAAGATCCCAAACTTCCCAGAAGCCATAATCTTTATCTTTTGTCTCAGTTCATTGCATCTGGACTACACCTTTTCCTTTTGCTGTCCCTCTAGCTGTATACCCTAATATGAACATACTGGGGTAGGGGCCGGGCGGGGCATGTCCTGCAGGATTACCCTTCTTTACACCATGGCTACTTACAGCTCATATGAGCCCTCAGCACTGTTTGACAATTTTCTCCTCATTCCCAGAGGTGTACTGTCCCCTCTTCTCACCTACCCTTAACACTCGTTTCACCACCATCACTACCTACACCATCATCAATACAATACTACCACTATCTATACCACCATACCAACACCCACCCATCACCACCACTACCAACAATGACATTACCACCACCACCACCCACCAATGCCAACAACATCAATAACAACATCAATACTACCAACAACATCAACACTTTTGTAAATGTTCAAACTGAATTGCAAACTGTTAGTGACAAGTGTTAGTGACAAGCGTTTAACCAGTTTCTAGCCAGTGCTGCTATTACCTTGTTCTCCTCTGGCATGAAGAGGATTCGAAATACCGATGGCACTCCTGGAGCCACTTTGTGGCCAATATCTTTGGGACTGATTACTTTAAAGTACGGTGAACTTTCCTCAACAACTTTCACCATCCTTGGAATCTGCAGGAAAAACACACAATGATGGACACCGTGCATGTGAAATGCAGAAGAAAAAGCACAGGCCTTGGAATTAAACACAGACCAACATCTCCATCAACTACTTACTACACATGTGACCTTGGTCAGGTCTCAACTTCACTTTCCTCAACTATAAAGGGAGGTAATAGTACCTACCTTTATCCCATACAAAGTAAGCGCTCAATACACTTTAACCTTAATTTTTATTAGCATTATTATTGTTACTCATTTTTATTATCATTGCAAGTCTTTGTTCATTTTATTATTTAAAGGTGACTCTCTTCAAAGGCCAACTGCTTAATCAGCTAAAACCCTACCCGCATAGTGGAGGTAAGCTGGATTTCCCAACATCTGAGAACTGCTCTAGGGAAGAAACCACACTGACTGCACTCCTTCCATGGGCCACGTCCTGGATATGACATGCCACTTCATCCTCACAGTAACCTTTGAGCTTCATTATAGCTCCCAACCCAAAGTGGCATAGCTCTACCAGGCAAGGGCGCTGGGAGTCAAGTCCCACCTGACTCTACCCTGCCTCTATGGGATTGTAATGAGTGAACACACTATGGAGCAAGAACAGAAAGCCCGGTGGGATATCCCCCAGGCCAGCCTTAGCAGCTCCAAACCATTCCATTCTGTTAAAGACTTATTCCTCCACTGGAATCTGAACCCAGACTAGTCTGACTCTGGAGTCTGGGTTCTTATATTGTACCCCAAGTAGAATCATGTTATGGCTTATAGGGTGTCCATAGCTTATTCTCACTCTGTGTATGTGAAAGAAATAAACAAAAAAATAATGACCAAACATGCCCTGTCTTTTGTAATTCATGCCAGTGAGGAAGCAAATAAAAGGAGAATGGCACAGAAATAATTCCTCAGTGACCCAGATCTCTCCTGGTGGTTCCTTATGAGACCATGAACTAAGGAAGCAGAGAAGCAGGTTTACATTAGCCAACTCACATGAGGGTCCTGGAGTAACTCACCAGAGGACAAGCCTGCCTGGCCTGAAGAAAGGTGTCTGCTTGTTGGCAGCTGGACATTCCCTAGATGGGGACCTTCTCTCCATAGGACCAGAACTCTGGCTGCAACTTACCAAGAGGTTTGTGTTATCTGTGAGAACTGAGTGTCCTCTGGCAGATGAAACATACACTTGTCCTTTACCCTGGACTTGCTCATATATAACCACTCATAATAATTTCTTGTTTGAGGTCAGGGAGGGGTGGCCAAAGGGCCATTTTTGGACTAGCTTATCTCTGCCTTTAATAGCCAAAAAATACCTGGGAAAGATTAAAAATAATAGAGAAAGGGAAAAGGGAATTAGAAGGGAGAAATGAACTGGTTGGCAGCCCTACATGAAAAGACAGAGTCCCAATGTCTATGTAATGTACCTCTTCTTGAGCTCTAGGAACGTAAAAAACCTGTGGACCTCAGGCTCTTTTTCTTCTTAGTCTACCCCTTTAGCTTCTGTCCCATGAGCTTCTCTTGCTAACATTACTGTAGCAAAGAACTAAATAGACCATTTTCTCCAGAATCTGACTTTGCTATCTCTAAATCACCCCATTGATCTCTGAAAGGCATCACTGATTCCTTTAATGAGCTACTGTATCAAATATAACTGCAAGTCTTCCCATTTGCTTTGGATTCTTGCATAGTCTTCAGTTATTCTCTCTTTTTTCTTATAGCTAGAATTGTCTCCACACTTAGACTCCTGTAGGTATTTCTACTTGTCTTTACACCTAAAGTTTAGCATCTCTCAGACACCTTCCTCCCCATCTGATTACTTTTCACACTTAAGTGTGCTGCATCCTGACCTTCTGCATTTTTCTTTCTTTCATTATTGTTAGATGTCAAGGAAATCCTCAGACATTTAATACCTTTTCTTGAAATAAATCTCTAATTTATCTTTGAAGAAAAAGTCTAAAGAAGAAATCCTCAGTTGGAGTCACAAAGAGAGAAAATATAGAGAGCAAGAGAGGCCTTCCCAAAGTAGCTGCAGACAAAATCGGAAGGCTATCTGATATAGAAAGGTGAAAACAGAAAAGGGGGAAAGGGATCTACATTTTTTAGAAAAGTACGTTTTTTAAAGGTAGAATTTGAATAACATGAATTCATTACATAATATAAATGTAAATGCTCAACAATTGCAATTCATATGAGTAGAGTTTATATCGTGAATTGGGGAAATGATGTCTCTAATGAAGAGTACACATACAGTAGTAGATGCCCTGCCTTAAAAGAAAACCTAGCCCAACTTGTCATACACAAGAACTGCATGCCATTCATCCAGTCAACCCTTTATTCAACAAAAATTTAGTGCACATGTTGGGAATTCACTCTTTGTTGGGCACTGTACTAGGACTGAACATACAGCTGAACAGACAGACATAGCCTTGTCTTTATTAAGCTGACAATCAAAGGGCGTGTTTTCATACTATTTTCCTAAGTCTATCAAGTTAAAGAACTTATCTAAGATCTTACAAGATCCCATTTTACCTAACCTCTTCTCATATATCCTGAAAAAGTTCATCTACCCTGGGGACCATACTTACTTTGTCAGTGTTCCTCAAAACCAGTGGAACTTCATAGACTTCACAGGGAGTGTAGTTCTGAAATACGATTTCTGATGGAAAGGGCTGGAATAATGCCTGATCCAGGTCAATTGATGAAAACTGAAGTTGAAAGAGTAAATTATTCATCTAGACACACAGTGGCAAAAATGACTGGGGAAGATGAGAAAATACTACGTAGACCTATGGATATTAAAACTAAGAACAGGAAAAACATTCAAAAAGAGATAATCATTATAAAAATAATAGTTATAATTAGTGAGATTATTGTCATCAACTTCTTTAATATAAAAGAAAATAGAAATTTTGGTCCTCAGTTTTTTAAGATATGCTAATAAGAATATTAATAGACTTCCATTTCCAGTAATTGTGAATGAGGTAATTTGAACCAATTCCCCTATGAAAATAACCAGGAAAACTATATCATTAAGTATCTGCTTGGAAGCAATGGAGAACTAACAAAATAGTAAAGAATTACTGGCTAGAATCTGGGAGAAAACAGATAACTGGGATGGTGAATGGAGTCAAGAGAGAAAATGGGGCTACATTTTTCTTTCATGTACTAATATCGGAAACCAGGGTTTAAGAGAGAATAGGGTATATGGGAAAGCTTTGTACTTCCCAATAAATTTTTCTGTAAGCTTATCTTAACAATATTAATTTAAAAATTAAGATTGGAGAGAAAAAAATGTCATTATTCTCAGATAATAAGATTTTTTGCATAGACAATCCAAATAAATCTATAATAAATTATAAATTTCCAAGGAATAAACAGAACAACAAATATGCAAAAATCCTCTGTAGGGAAAACTATAGAACTTTACTGAGATAAATTACAAAAGACTTCAAGAAATGGAGAGATATAGCATGTCCATGGGTTAGAAGAATCAATATTGTAAGGATATAAATTTTCCCCAAATTATAAATTTAATGCAATCTCAATTAAAATCTCTCCACTCAATAAATTGATTTAAAATCTATATGGGAATGCCAAGAACCTAAATGTTCAAGATGCTTCTGAAAAGTAATGGAGAAAATACTTTTAATGAAGAACAAAGTAACTTTCTTTATTAGATATCAAGACTTAAAATATATATTAATAGTAATTAAGACACTATGTTTTGGGAAAGGATAAACAAATTGATTAACGGTATGAAATAGACCAGAAACATATCCTTGCGTATACGGACACTTAAAGACAACAGCAAATAAAGAATTTTTGCCAGAAAATTGTTTCCGTGAAGCAATCAAAATCTAAACCATATCATTTCATAAGCTCAGAGACTGTTTTCACGGGAAAAAAATCAAAGAGCACAAAGCATGAATTCAAGAATGCAGAGAAGATTTAAGCAGTTAGAAGAGATAAAAAAAATCATGTTTTCACTGAATAAATATTAAGTTTCCAATATGCACCAGGTTCTTTTTATATGTTGAATATATAGCAGCAAACAAAGCCAACAAAGCCCCTGTCCTCATGAAGCTGACATTCTCAAGAAAATAGACAAAATATAGAGAAATATATAATATGGGGTCAGGCAGTGAAAAAAGGCTATGAAGTCAACTAAATCAGGGCAAGGAAGGGGGGGTGATTGCTCTTTTAGATGGGTAGTTAAGGAAAGGCCTTTCTAAGGTGAAGACTTCTAAGCAGAGATGTGAAGCAAGTCATGCAAACATCTGAGAGAATAGCTCTCCAGGGAAAAGGAAAGGCAAGTACAGAGTCCTTGGGGTGGGAATTGTCTCTCAGTGTTTGAAGGGCAATAAGAAGGATGTCCAGCTAGATGAGAATAAGCTGGAGAGGAGTGGAGAGAAAAGAAAAAAAGAAAAGAGGAAACTGCTCTTAATTAGAATGAATTAACTTTGGAAAAGGCCAGGTTCCCTCCCCTCAAGTTTGGAGAGTCGTTGTGGGGAAGAGAAAAAACAATTAATAACTAAAGCTAGCAATGCTCAGAACAGCACATTTTATGCAGATCCTGGACAGAAGAGGCAATGATGTAGCAGCAAGAGCAAAAAAGCCTCAGGGACTCATTTCTCATGTGGAATATAACTCCGAAATGGCCAGGGAACCCTTTGAGAGGAGGCTAATCTCCAGCAGTCCAACTGATAGAGGTTCGTGCCATATGCATTTAATTCAAGAAGTTAATTAAAAAGTAGAAAACAAGACCTTTTATAATCATATGCTCTTAAATCCAAGAATGTATGGTTTACATTAGAATACAGAAACATGTTAAAATAGCTGTTCTTTAGAGACTAAAGGATACATCTGTTACTGGAAATGAGTCTGAACAGACAACCAATGCCTATTTTAATAAACAATTCCACCTTCTTTATTTCTAGTGGACAGCTCAGATAAGGAGAGATTACTTGTTATGCTAATAAGATAACTTAATTGGGCTTGGCTAATATAATTCTTAAAATTACTCCTAACCTGTACAGAATAACATCAATTAGTATCCAGAAGTAGCTAAGAAAGAAGTGTGGTTAGTCAAAAGTTATTTTAAATTAGGTTTGCACTTACTAATTTTAATTTTCACCATACCAAATCACAGATATTAAGGTAAACAGGGGCAGAAATGGAGTATATAAAACAAACCCAATGAAGGACTAGTTAGTCCAGAAGCAGTAACTTTTACTTAGTTGTCATCGTTCTAGAAATTTCATATTTTTCCAGGGCCTACTTTACGTGCAAGTATGACAGAAAGCAGATACCTTTTGATGTGTCGTCTCCGCCATATCTAAGAGTTCGACGATCTGTGGTCGGCATGTGACACGTGTATTTGCCAGTCTCTGCTCTGTGGTAAGGGTCATTTCCTTCAGGAACTCTGAAGGTGTAAGCTAGAAATTAAAACAACAAGAGCCAAAGATTCATAAGTGGTGATACAGAAAAAATGTTTTCATAAGTGCTAGAAATGAATAATTTGTGTTTGTAACTTTCAGGATAATTCTAGAACGCCACTAAGTTCCCTTATAAAATATTTAAAATAACTAAATTATACAAGAGAAGTACCCATGCACTTTTGAGGTCTTTGCACAGTAATTTAAAATGACATGTGGTTGCTGTTTCCTTATGATTTTGAAGGAATCACACAAATGAATCTGAGAGGAAAAAGTAAAGAAATTACATAGGAACATGTCCAAAGAGCTTAACATTTATGCTGGAAAGAGGCAACTGAGCATAAAACTCTCAGTTTGTAAAGTCATTTAAGGGCTTCAAAGATAAGAAGTTTGAAATACTTCTATTTCTCCCTAAGTTACAACCTGCAAACAAAGCTATTACATTAAAGAGAAATCTTATAAAATGTAAAGGATCTTGGAAGAGTGATTGCACTACTTAGGAATGAGTTTGAATATTTTAGAAATTACTGAAGGCACATTTAGGCCTTGTTTTGAAAGAGCCCTAAAGCTAATCATCAGATCCAGAAGCCATTCATAGTCACACATCAAAATAAGAACATAAAATGTTTTAACACTTTCTAATGTTATGAGAAAAAAAGTAACCTACTATTTAAATAAAACTAACCCAACGAGAGATTAATTAGCTGGAACCAATCACTATTATTTACTTACTGCTGTTCTAGAATGTTTACATTGTTCCAGAGCCTACTTTTTATGCAAGGAGATTATGATCATTGACAGCTACATAATAAGTATATGCTAAGACTTTTTAAAACATTCAGGGAGATATAATTTAGCTGATTTATTTTACTTTGGGTTAAAGTCAGTGAAATCAAGAATGCTTATTTTCTACAAATTTTATTTCTGTGATGGAATTCATCTAAATGAAGGTATATTTCTAATATAACTTTCAACTTGGTTTTTAAGTTCTTTTTGATTGAAAATTGGATGAGAATAATAAAGTATTAAGAGGTATCAGTTATATTATGATTTAAATTAACATAATGAAGTCTTAAAAGCAAAAAGGCAGAAATTTATTTAACTACATACATACCAACTATCACCACCACCACAAAAGAGAGTAATGATTGATTTTATTTTTCTAATTGGGATGTGTGACTTGAGATTAGTTTTTAAAATGTAGGGAATACTATCACCAACACTGTAAATTTTTACTAACATTTTCAATCGCATATGGTTCATAATTCAATTCTCACAAAACTATCATAAATCATTAAAGCTGGCGGAGCACAGTGGCTCATGCCTGTAATCCTAGCACTCTGGGAGGATGAGGCAGGAGGACATTTTGAGCTCAGGAATTCGAGACCAATGTGAACAAGAGCGAGACCCTATCTTTACTACAAATAGAAAGCAATTAGCTAGACAACTAAAAATATATAGAAAAAATTAGCCAGGCGTGGTGGCCCATGTCTGTAGTCCCAGCCACTCGAGAGGCTGTGGCAAAAGGATCCCTTGAGCCCAGGAGTTTGAGGTTTCTGAGAATTAGGCTGACGCCATGGCACTCTAGCCCAGGCAACAGAGCAAGACTCTGTCTCAAAACAAACAAACAAACAAAAAAAGAGCAAATCAATCATTAAAGCTATAAATATGTTTTATGTTAAAGAACAGAAAAAATTGCAGATTTTTCCTAGATAATATTTAGTCATTATTTTAATGTTCTATGTTCTACAAATATACAAAAAAAACTACTCTTACCAATAAATAGGTAATACATTAAGCTGAATCTTATGAAGTTCTGCCATTTGACTGTTTTTGAAATAATAAATCACAGTTTCACATGGTTCTACCTTAATAGTTTAGAAAACCGTAACTGTTTGTATGGTCTTACTTCAAGTGATTAATTTAAGCAATTCAGGCCTCTACTTTGAAGTATGTATGCAATTTCAAAACTTCTCAAGCTTTAAAAGGTACCTATCTTCTGCAGCAAGCTACCATTCTAACTAAATTGATGTTATACTGTTAGGTGTTCTGAGAATATCAAGTAGCAATGGTCATTCTCCTGAGGAGACTATATTAAGTGTTTTACATAGAAATTCCTCAATACATTACCATTCGGTTTGCTTCTTCTTTTGTAACCACCTTTGGACTCATGGGTGGCAACACCTTGCTTGGGAGTCCTTTGAGCATTTTGACGAACCCCACCTGAACAGCCCCCATGGACTCCTCAAGTCTTCTACTTGTCATTTTTAGTTATTTTCTTTGCTCACCTAAGAGGTAAAAAAAAATTTTTAGAACAAATACAATTAATTCTTGACTATAGGTCAAACTTTCTTTTTGTTATTTTTAAGCTTTTTTAAATACAGGAAGGTTTAGAAAATATTGATCTTCAAAAACTCATCAAATGCTTGGAACAAATACTTAACAAAGAATTCTATTCCATGTGGCTAGTCTAGATTTATCCTTCCCCGAAAGACTAGACTCCATTTTAGGCAGACTAAGGGATTCTAGACTGAGCTCAGAAAGATATGGAAACATAAACTGTTCCTACATTTTGCCACTTTCATCTTCCCAATGAGTTAAACAAACAGTGTTCAGTAAACATACTAAAAATTGGTTGTTAATTTATCTGCATATTTGAAAGTTTTCTCTCATGACAATCAACTCTTCAATTGAATAAACATAAGGCTTCAGGCCTTCACAGATGGGCAGAGTCTCAAATGAGGCAGAATGAGATAAGGTGTAGAAGACGAAATTTCTGGAAAAGTTTTGAAGTTTATAATCATAAATAGGGCATTAAATAGCCACCCAATGTCTCCAAATCAAAGAAATATGACATATCTCTTTTGCATATTCTTCTTCAAACTTCTGGCAGGACACTTGCAACTTCAAGAACCCATCTATAACCAGGTAGAGATTTCTATTTTTATTAATAGCAGGCTAGATTACTCAACTCTTGTGCTATAAAAAAAGAAAAAACTTAAAATTCCTGATAAAATATCAAATTAATAAAACCTAAAACCATTAAAAAGCGCATTAGACAGTAAGGCATTCCCAGACCAAAACAGAGGAGATACAAATGTATAAAGGAAAATAGATTTGAATGAAAATATAATAAGGTCCACCAAAATAAAGCCATAAAACACCCATGAAAATAAATAGGAAGTTTTCAAAAAGGTAAACGGGTCATTAGGGTAGAAAGCCTATAAGATGACAGCCAATGAAATGGAAGACAGTCAAAGAAGGTCCAACGTGCTGTAACTAGAGCCCATCAAGAAGAAAAGAAAGCAGTGGGCTGGAACAAATACTACCCTACATCCGGGCAAACTGATAAGAAAGTTCAGGCATTTCCTCCTTTGGTGCCCGTGGGCAGTTCTAACAATACAATGCCCAGACTGCACAGGGATCCTTAGTACAGCCCCACCCCTAAACATGATAAATGCCAAACCAGTTTCCTCTCCCTACTCTCTCAAGCTATTTTTGAACCTGCTTGGGGGTCTGCCCTACTTTTCAAGAAAGCCCCATTATGTAATAATCTTTTCATATCTTCTAGGTGCATGAATGGCATAATCGGCCTCAACATTCAAATGTAATTTTGGTCAAGGAGCCATTTCTGAGTGGTAACAACAACAAAATTGATCTGAAATCAGAGTTTGTGATTCTGATTTTAAAATAGAATTTTAAAAAATCATTCAACTAGACAAAGAAGAGTATTTTATAGGGCTGAAAGCCATAATTCAAAATGAAGATGCAACAGTTATGAATATCTTGCATAAAATAGCACAAAAACCCCTCCAGAAAAAGCACAAATTATAGGAGACGAAATGAGAAATAAATACACAAATAATAAGAGATTTTAATATACCACTCTCTGTACAACACAGGTCAAGTGGACAAAAAGTAAGTAAAACCATAAAAGATTTGAATAATGCTTTAAATAGGTTTAGGGATATGTATACCAAACACTATATCCTACTAATAGAAAATATACCTCCTCAAGAGCAAATGAAACAGTTAAAATTTTTTGATTATATATTAAGGAACAAAGAAAACAGTAGTAGGTACTATAACCTAGAAACATTACAAATAATGCTCTGATCACAATAAATAAAACCAGAAATTAAGAAACAACAAAAAAAGCAAGGCCTGTTCACTTGGAAATTTTAAAGCTTTCTATTAATATTAAATAACAAGAGCTAAAAATCCACAAAAGGAAGAAGCTACATTATCGTTTTTGATTCTATGATTATAGTTACAAAGAACTAAAAATATGGTGGTATAAAATTATATATGCATGTATGTTTGACCCAACCAATCACTATTCTAGGAATCTATCTAAATGATACACTGGCTAAAATATGAAATGATGCATAAATCAATAAGAGTGGTTACCTATAGGGGGCGTAAAGGAACAGGATAAAAGAGACAGGAATGAAAAGAAAGATTTCTGTGAAGGTACCTCACTATGTAGTGTTGACTTTTGCACCATGTAAGTATTTTACATATCAAAAACCAAAAAGAAACAAGAGAAAAAAATCAGTTCTTAAGAAACTGAAAACAAACTGAGACAAATGAACCTTGCTGTAAATCAAGTTGGTGTTGTAACAACCACAAAGAAAACAATTATTCCAACTGACGTTAAAACACAGTATTTTGACAAAGGGATACAAAGGGATATGCTATAAAAACACAGAGAACAGCAGAGAAATCTTACCACGTATGCAGCAGTCTTGCTGTTGGTCATAATATTAGTAATATTATTTTTTAAATAAATAAATAATTATATCAACATTGTTAGGAACCAAGCACTTCAGCATTTAACAAAGTATAAAAGTTCTTATATTACGAAATCCTAAAATCTTAAATCTAAATTGAAAATATGAGTATGAGCTCATGATGATTTTCTCTTTTTAAATAACCTGCCCACTGAAAAAGACCAGAGGCAATAAGTCCAGTAGTGATGACAGTGCAGAGACCTAGATTGTGGTCTCCAAATACCATTTACCACTAAAAGAAATCACAGCTCCCGAGAGAAACGGGTAATTCAAGGACAAGAACACAAAATGTATAAGATGAATTTGGAACATTCTATCATACCACAAAACAAGAAAGTTATCAAAGGCTACTAGGGTTGTCTCAAGAACCCAGAGCAACTCGAAAGAGTTCCCATTCACCAAAGATGGGACAAATTTGAGCATGAAAAAAAAAGTCTGTAATGAATTAGTTTTTAAAAATCTGAGCTCAAATGATACTAAAAAAAAAATCATTGGTCACCTTTGGAATTTGCTTTAGCACCAAACTAATTATTTTGGAAATAATGAAAAGTACCAACCGTTTATTCTGTACTTTTTTGTATATATTGCATTGTAGGTTAATAACATAGTTGATGAAAGAAAATTATTCTTCATAGAAGAATTCCAACTAATAAAATGCAGAAAAATAATCACCATTTGTGCAGCTCCTAATGAAACGAAGGATCATCAATGCTAAAACAATTAGCTAAGATGTTGCTGGAAAACTGTCTAATGGCTCAATCAGGCTGACAACACCTGAGCCCTCTAAATCAATCTTAACACGAAAAGAGTAAAAAAACTGGCACTATCTGCCTCCTGAAGTGACACAGTACACAGCGCCACTTACATAGTACTCTTGACAAAAATCTAAACCTAAATCTAACTAAGCCTCTAGACCTACCAGCTAGGTTGCTGGAGACAGAGAGAATGAAGGAACACGAATATTCTGTAAGAATACAATTAAGCCAAATCCAGAATGTGGGAAATGTTGTAGAAAGTGACCTAGTTTATTTAACTAATCAATAGCATGGTGGGGGAGGGAGAGAGAGAATGGATATGAATTAAGACATCTTACACCAACCAAATGTAAGGATGGACCTTGTTTGGATTATGACTTGAAAAAGTGAATAATGGATAATATAAAATAACTATTTTTCATCAGATTAAATATTTTTACTTTTAAATTTATTAAGTAATAGTATCAAACTATATCCATTTATTCAGTAGTTTTGCTGTTGGTCATAATAATATTTTTTAAACCAAGGAATCCAAAAGATTAGTGGCGGTATTGTTGCTGTTGTTGTTTGTTAAATATGTCAATAAACTTAAAATACCTACTTTGCACAGGGCATTTACTGTACCAGTGAGACATATCTCCAGAACTTCAGCTTCCATCTAGGATAAATTTTTCATTTTTAAAGTTGACTTGACAAACTCCTAGAATTATATGTTCATTAAATACCATAATATTCCTTTCCATCTCTTTTCCTCCTGTGTGTGCACGCGCACACACACACACACACACATACACACACACACACACACAGACACACATGCAGCACTCCTTGTTCTGCCTCTTCCTCTATTTCTCATCCCAATCTGTCTTTTCTCAAGCCAGTAATCCAAGAATCATCCTCAAGCCCCGCCGCTCCTTAGTCACCCATCAGTGACTAGGTGCCAGCTAGCTGGCCTCTTGAACATCTCTCTTATGCCCTCCCTCAGCCCTCTTATCTTTTCCAAGACCAGTACAACAGTCTCCCAATTGGGCTGCATGCTTCTAGCTTTTCACATTCTTATCCCCCAAAATCTTTCAGATTTATAAATGTCCTATTTCACTCCCCCTGTTCCCCCCCTCCCTGTGGGATAAAGATCATGCTTCTCAACATGACGCAGAAGACCCTTCCCTGTCTGGCTCCTGTCTCCTTGGCAGCCTCAGCCGTGCTGCTCTGCTATGACCCTCCATCCACCTCTACGCCCTCTTCCCTGCCTTCCTCTCTTCTGGCTACTGCTGTTCTTGCACTCGCTCAGCGATGACTCTGCTACCTGGGTCACAGTGCTGTCTCCCTCCTCAGCTCCTGCCATGGTCCCAGGGGACTGCAGCATCCACGCAGCTGAAAACCCATTCAAAACACATTCCCCTCCCTCATACTGCTCTCTGCTTTCCCACAGATGCCCTTGAGACCTCATCATCACCAGATGCTGCCCTCCACCTAAATCAAAGCTGTGACTTAAATAGCCCACTCTCCAAGATTGTGTAGGTAACAAGAAATTATTATATACAAGATATACTGGGAGAAGAAAAGCAAGTTTCAGAACAACATTTATGGTATGATCCCATTTCTGAAATAATACTAAGAACTAATACATAGAAAAATGTGAAACAATATATACCAAACTATTAACTATGTATATGTAAAATAATAAAAGTTAGAATTATTAATATAAAAGACTTTCACTTCCTAAGTGGATCTGATTTTTCTAAAGTGTTTGAAGCTTTACAAAAAGCATGCGCTACTTTTAAAATTTAATAATAATCATTGAACACTATGGTGAGAGAGGTGGAGAGGGCATCCCTTTCTCCAGCTGATCCCAAACTGAGTCTTTCCTGAACTTTCTCTCTCTTTGGTACTTCCACTGTATCTGGCTTCCAGCTCCTCATGCCCTTTCCTCTGCAGGCTCCTCTTTGGCTTCCTCAACCCTCTCATGTCTTCACTCTCTTCCCTCTCCAGCCTAGAGCTCACAGTTGTGTCACCCAGTCTCAGCATTACTGTCAATGTCCTGATTCCAAGTCTTGCCATCACAGCCAGTGAAACTCTAACACTAGGACAATCTAGCTGCTCCAGTTCTGTCCTCCAACTAATCACATAATAAATATTAGTTGAACACTTACATGTGCCAGTGTTCCAAGTATTATATATAATCATATATATTAATTTAATCTCCACAACAACCCTAGATGAAGGTACTATCACTCTCCCCAAATCACAGATAGGGAAACTGAGGGATTGAGGAGGTAAGGAACCTGCTCCAGTTCACACACTAGCAAAGGGTACAGCCAGGAGTGAAACTGGTCACTCTGCTTCCAGAGTCCACACTCTTGATCATGACATTATTCTGCCTTTATCTTGTAACTCTACCTCCTCGATAGCTCACAAATCCAACCCTGCCACACCTCCTTTGTTAACATCGCTACATCTTGCCTGGATGACCACAACAACTTCTTAACTGACCTCTAACTCCAGAATTGTGCCCCAACTCCCGCCCATCCCCGTACCCCAGGCATTCTCTCTACCTTGCAGCCATAGTGACGTTTCTAAAGGGCACTTTGGTCACGCCAGTTCCCTGCCTAAAATCCTTCGGTCCAGAATACTCTCCATTCCTCAGCGTGCTATTCATCCCGGAACTCTTGTGCGCAATTCTGCAGTCCAGAATGTATCCCGTGCTCCCACACAGCCAGACTCACACATAACACTGGGAATGCCTTTCTTGTCCCCACCCCACCACAGCTAATTCCCATTTATCTTTCTGGACTCTGCTGTCACCTCCATCAGGAAGCCTTCCCTGATTCCCCGAGGCTGCCACTTCTTTATGATCTCACAGGTCTTCCTGCTCACCCCCAGCACGGATACTGATCCATCTCCCTTCCCCACGGGACTGTAAGTCCTTAGAGGACAGGAACTTTGTCTTTTCCATCACTGTATTGCCAGTGCCCAGTACAGGGCCTCACACATAATGCTTATTTAATAAGTGTGTGTAATTAATTATTCAATCCATAAGAATGATTTTTCATGGTCCCCAAATGTGCCAGGCTATTTCACACCTCTATGTCTTTGTACAGGATCATTCATTCTTCTCAAGTCCCTCTCCCCATCTGTCCAGCAAACTTCTATTCATCCTACAAAACCCATCTCAAGAGTTAGCAAAAGCAAGGCTTTGTCTAATGCGCTCAAGGAGTGCCAATGCCTCTATTACTGAGTCCAATGAATATTCTGTATTGCAATTATTTTCTTACAAGCCTGTCTCTGCCTGCAGAATATAAGCTTTTTGGCTGTAGGGATCATGTGCAACTGGTACAAAAAAGGGTCTCTGCAAATAATTATTGAATTGAATGAATACTAAATTACACTTATTCAAAGGGAATTTTCACTTAGGCCAAAACATTTCTGAAAGGAACTATTTCCCTCTTTTGTTTTGTTTTTCTTAATTTAAATGTCAACCTTTGGCTCCTTCCAGTGTTTTAACAGAATCCATCCAAGTTAAGTAAATGTTTATTATCCATGACATAATGTCTTTTTTCAGCAAATATTGAAAAGGCAGGAAAATGTATTCTTAGCTCTCGACTCTCAGGAAGAAAAACCAGGTAGGATGGGGTTTGCCATTAAAACTCTGCCTTTATAGATTTGCACCACTGGGTTCTTTAAAATAAGTTTCAGAGCAGATACTCAAGCACAAAATTCATTTTCTGTGGGGAATTGAGATCTGTTCACCTCTAGGAAGTCATAAGGGAGCTGAGTCTAAAAGAGTTCAAATCTAGAGTGGATTGCAGCCTGGGGAAGCAGAATTTGATGATGTATATTATTAAATTAGTGAATGCCTCCAGATGCTGCCGGAATGTGTATATGTCACATTAATAACTATCATGAGCACCATAATCATACCCTCATCCCTCACTGCTATCCATCTCTCTGTTTTCTCTTTATCCTAAACGTGTCAAAAAAACCCCCTTATTTCCTAGTATTTTTTCTGCCCTCTTCCATTCCCAAGCCCCTCCTTCTATGTGGAAGGGCCAAGCAAAAAATTGACAAATTTGCTCCCAGTTAAATCTTAGAACAAGTTAAAATCTTTTCTATCCAGTAAACAACATGTAAGATGTAAACAAAGCTCAAAGAACTTTAATGTCAAACACTGTATTTCCTATTTACACATGCATTTCGGTAGCCTACATCCTTTAACACATTTAAATAAATATGATTAATTGATAAAAAGATGTCTCCCCAGTTCAAAAAAAATTTCTTTTCCTCTTAGAAAGAACTTTTAGCAGTATCTGTGAAATATCTTGTTTCCATTAAGACCAAAGGTTTTACAGTCATCAGACCTAGGTTTTAATCCTCCCAAGCCTCAGTTTCCTCACCTGAATACTGGAGATAAAATGATAATAGTTAGCCTCCTGTAATAGGTACCTATTGCCATGTAACAAATTGTCCCAAAACTTAGTCGCTAGAAACAACAATAAACGTTACTTATTTCTCAGTTTCAGGGATTCAAGAATTTGGAAGAAGCCTGACTAGGTGATATCGGCTTGGAGTCTCCCATGAGGTTGTAGTCAAAGATGACAGCCAGGGCTGCCGTCATTTGAAGGTTTGACAAAGGTTGGAAAATCCACTTCCAAGATGGCTTCCCCACATGACCAGCAAGTTGGTCCTGGCTGTTGGTGGGAGGCCCCAGTACCTCTCCTCATGAGCCTATCTATATGACTGCTTGAGTGTCTTCAAATCGTGCTGACTGGCTACCTCCACAGCAAGCAACCCAAGAGACTATGGGAGAAGCTACAGTGTCATTTTTGACCCAGAAGTCACACATTGCCATTTATGCAACATCTATCAGTCACACAGATCAGCCCTAGTCAATGTGAGATAGGCCACACAAGGATGTAAATACCAGGAAGTGACGATAACTGGCAGCCTTCTTGGAAGCCATCTACCACATCCATCTCATACGTTTCTCATGAAGATTAAATGAGATAATGTTTGTAAAATAGTTCACTTTGTACAGTACCTGGTATATAATTGTTCTTTGTGCAATCACTAGCAGAAAGTTTAGTTTAAAAAAACAAACTAGAGAGAAGGAAACTCTATTCAATTAACCTTGTTTGCTGGAAGTAAGAGTGAGTGTATAAAACTGTTCACCCGTCTTTACCTTCTGCTACAATGAAGGCTGGGGCTATTTTACTCTGAGATGTTGATAAATATTTCTTTACCCTAAACCACCATTTTAGCAGGTAAATATAAAATTAAAAATAAGGAAAATACTCAAGAAAATGCAACATGACTTTTGTTGTCAGTGGGGAGTTCTTCAGACAGTCACTGAGTAAAAGGATTAATTCTCATTTTTCATTCCTACTTCATCTTCTAGTTTCTACTGTCTCTAAAACTGTTACGCTTCTCAGTTTTTTATTTGTTTGATCTCTTTTAAATTGGATTATTTCAGATTTTATAGGTTTCGCATTGGCCTCTGTTCTTTCCCTTAAAATACTTCTTGAAAATAATTTGTCTCTGCAGGATATGTGACTTCTTCTATCTGAGGGAAATAAAAGAGAGACAAATTCCAGAAAGAATCCTCTTATTTGACTTGTGTTGAAGAAAAGGCAAATGCAGATGTACAGTGAAAAGTAATTTTTCCAAGGCCTCAAATTATAAAAAAGAACGACTTCTCCAGAGGAAAATATCATGTGCTGGAAACTTGTTCAAAATGTAAAAGCTTCCAGGCCAGACACAGGCAGAGAAAAAGTCAAACGGCCAACCTGGGGCCATATGGGAAGAAGGTAACAACAGAAACAAAAGGAGCTATAGTTGCAAAAAGTGCTTATTACTTGTAAGCCACAATTCACATCCTTTTCATGACTTATACCAAGAATCTACAAATATGATAGTTCCAAAATAGACTACTTTTCTCACATGAAAATTCAATTATATTTTTATTTAATAAGTAGTAGATGTGAGAGTTAATTTTTTGTGTCAACTTGACCGGATCATAGGATGTCCAGATATCTGGTTAAACGTTATTTCTGGGCAGGTCTGTGATGGTGTTTCTGGAAGAGATTAGTATTCGAATCAGTGGACTGTAAAAAGCACACTACCCTCCCCCGTGTGGGTGAGCAGCATTCAACCCACTGAGGTCCTGAATAGAACAAAAAGGTGGAGAAAGGGAGGATTCACTCTCTCTCTGCCTACTTGAGGTGAGACTCAATATTCTTTTGCCCTCAGTGATTTTGATTCTCAGGCCTTTAGAAGCAAACTGGAATCCACACCGCTGGGTCTCCAGCTTTTAGGACTTCAAACTATACCACGAGCTTTTAAAAGATTTTATTGTGAAATATAACATACATACAGAAAAGTGCCTCACAAATGTATAGCTCAATGACTATTACAAAGTGAACATCCATGTAGTGATTGCCTGGATTAAGAAAAAGAACGCTAGCCGGGTGCAGTGGCTCACACCTGTAATCCTAGCACTCTGGGAGGCCAAGGCAGGAGGATCGTTTGGGCTCAGGAGTTTGAGAACAGTCTGAGAAAGAGCAAGACTCTGTCTCTACTATAAATAGAAAGAAATTAGCTGGACAACTAAAAAAATATATAGAAAAAATTAGCCGGGCATGGTGGCACATGCCTGTAGTCTCAGCCACTCGGGAGGCTGAGGCAGAAGGATTGCTTGAGCCCAGGAGTTTCAGGTTGCTGTGAGCTAGGCTGACACCATGGCACTCTAGCCTGGGCAACAGAGTGAGACTCTGTCTCAAAAAAAAAAAAAAAAAGAAAAGAAAAGAAAAAAGAAACAACACTGCCAACACTCCAGAAGGCCTCTCATGACTTCTGTCAACACTGGGCCCTCTCTCCATAATAAAGGTAACCATTATCCTCACTTCTTGTAGAAATTACTTCCTTGATTCTCTTTTATAACTTAATCATGCATCCCTTATCATTATAGTTTTGCCTGGTTTTTAATATTTAGATGAAGGCAATCACACAATATTCAGTCTTTTGTGTTTAGCTTCTTTTACTCTATTTGGTGCATACAGCTGTAGTCTGTTCTAATTCATTTATAATAGTCTACTGCTTGAATTTACTATAATTTATTTATCCATTCTACCACTGATTAACATTTGGGTTGTTTCCAACTTACAGCTATAGTGAATAATGGTGCTATGAACATTTTTGCAAATTTCTCTACATGTATAAAGGCAAACAGAGTATGTATCCAGGAAAGGAATTGCTGAAACATAGGGTATGTGCAGGGCAATTCTCTAGGTGGCCTTGGAATGACTCAGTCCTGTCCCCTTTCTTGCTTATAGTTATCAAGAATAACTGCAGAATGTGCTGGGAATGCAACATCCTGAGATATAAAGGGATTGGCTGGAGCAGCCTGGGCTGTGTTCCAGTACCCCCTTAGAACAGAATGTCCTTCAATGCCTTAGCCCAGTGATTCATGTGACCCTAGAGGTTTAAAACCCAGAGACCGCTGCCTTCTGGAGTTCCTCAGCTGCAGTACAAGATGAGACTCCATATTCCCTGGGCAGCTTTCAAGAGCCTTGGGGGACTATCTTGCAATGAATCCTTGGTTTTTATTGTTCCTTGCTGCCTATCTGTAAATAATAAACCTACTTCATGTAACTTGTGAGTATTCTTTCTCACCAGACTCAAACAAGTTGGTAACCAGTGCACAGTGAACCTGCTTTTCACAATATGCATATCTTAAACTATGCTAGATAATTCTTCACCATCTTTCACCTTTAAGTGCCTTGAAGCAAGCTTTTATTTATAATCTATATAGCCTTTCTAGTTGCCCCTCAGCAGGAAAGTGGGCCTGAATTACCTAGTCTACCATTATCATAAGCAGAAATCCCCCATTTATAATATAAAATGAAGATAGTGTAAAGAGAGAAATTCTAATCCATGCCTGAAGAACTTTCCAATGCAGAAAAAGATTTTTTTTTAATTTAAAGAGAAACATGGCAAAAATTAAGAATAAAAAAAATGCCCAGGACTAGAACTCTACTTAGAGCACTGTTGAGGTGTCTGAAATTAACCTGGATAATCCATTCATGGATATCCAATCTTCATATATGAACAGCTGATGTCTTCATTGCTCCATTTTAGGTAGCAGGTTGAGATACAATTAGTTACCTGAGATGGACATTTAGTGTATTAACACTGAATAGCTACGTGCAGGGTTATAATGGCCAAAAGTAAATATTTCCTACCAAGCAAGGAAGGGCATATTTTCCAGTCCCTTCTCACTTGAAGAAGCTAAAAGAACAATCAAGTTTTTTAAAACGGTATACTAAAATTGATGTTCTCTAAACTTCATTTAGTTTAAGCCTGGGCTGCTGATCTTCTTGAAGAAAGCCTTGATCCATGTATGGATCTGGACTGTAAGACTCACTATCATGGACACCCTTAGACCACATGGCGAAATGCATAGTACTTGTCTTAGAAACACCCAGCCTCTCCTTCCAAGTCCATTAAGACTATTGGTACACTCCGTCCTTCCTCTAAGTTCTCAGGCTTCCCTCTTTTCCTTGATCAAAGTACAAGGTTATTTAGGGGTAAAATGCCTGGGACTTTCTTTTTCCATCCTACCCTCTGTTCCATGCTAACTCAGACTCATCCCACAGAACTCAATTGAAACATCCTTTAACATAGAAAGCTTTCCCTGACCTCCCTGAAGTCCCCTTGTTATATGTTCTCACAGCAGTGCCTTTTCACATGTTTAATAAATATGTAACCAGATTTTCAGGTCCTCCTTCCTCACCAGAGAACCAGCTCCATGAGGTCAGAGACCTCGACCATCTTGTTCATCGCTAGTATACATAGCTAGCATAGTGATTGGCATAGAGTCAATAAATATTTGTTGAATGATTGGATTAGTAGCTGAATCACTGAACCATTCATTGCAATTTCCTTCTCAAAGATATCTTCATTAACAAAAATAATCATTTGACATACATTTATTGGTTTTTATTAATACTACCCTGCATCCATTTCTGCCCCTCACCCCTTTTCTGGGAACAATACTGTGATTTCCTTTAAGGAAACACCCCACTCCTTATTCTGATTCAGAAATAGCTTATCACAGTATTACACCTCCCTAGCTACAGTGATTGCTTCAAGACAAAACACATGACCCAAGTCAAGCCAATCAAAGCCAATAAGGCTTGATTCTGATTTTATTGTAACTGCTACAAAAGAGGCATGCTGTCTTTCTACTGAGGTGCTGAGAAGTGGGATAAAATCCTGAAGCTGCTAGAGCCAGCTTGCCCCTAGGAGGGGAGATGCTGGTTGAGAATGAAGCCACACGAATGAAAGCAGTACCAAGAGACTGAGTTCTTAGGCATCATTTGAATTCTTAGATCCAGACAGGAATTTTTGAGTCATCTGTGCCAATCAATATTCTTGACACAAGAGTCATCTGAACTGTATGCTGTGATCATTGTCTCTTGACAAAGTGAATTCCTTATAAATAATTGCAGCCCATCTATTATTTTTAATGCATTACCATAGCATGAATAACTTGTATAGTCATCTAGATCATAACTTGCAAAAGCAGTTTTTGATGGTCTTGTTCAATTTGTCAAATATATTAATTTAAACATGGCAGACAAGCTATTTTAAAGCCATGTTTGCCTTACTAATATAAATTCTATTTTATATGCCACTGATTCTGTCACTAGCACAGTCTAAAACACTGGTAGGCTTTCAGAAACACACAGTGAGAATGCTTTTGGTTTCTATAGCAATTACACATGATGAACCCTCATTTGGAGAAGTTGCTTCAATTTACGCAGACACATGCATGAATGCACACACACGCACACGCACACCACTCAAGGTAATCTATTTTATAAGCTTCTTACAAATGCTAGACAATTCATATCACTCTCATTTTAGCAAATTGCTGCAATGAAGAAGAGCTACTGAAATTACCATTTATTGATAACTAAAATTCCTTACCTTGGATTCAATTATCAAATCACTGAAGGCTTATTCATATTTTAATGGAAACAGTAGATGTAATGGCTGGTTTTGCTGGTTTAACAATAAATAAGCTGCAGTCTACCACTTTTTTTGTGAAGGAAATCTAAGCAAAGGAAGTCTTGGGCATATTAATTTCTTTTCCTAACACTTGCAACAATCTGTAATTCAATTGTCCTTTCATCCAGCAATTGTATCAATTCTTCCAATCTATGGAATTTGCTAGCATGAGAAAATATCTTCTCATATGCCTATAATGAGTGTAGTAGATCATTTTCTGAAACTTACTTATCCTCCTTGGATTCAAGACTGTGGTTTCAATTAGAAATACTCTTTAACAGCTTTTATCCCTTTTTAACAATCTACTCTGCTAAAGCATTTCTTCTGGCTGTCCAGTGTAATTTCCTCCCCTCTCCCAGGCTCCCTCTTCTGGTACAAACCTACTGCCCTGATCAGAGGGGTAGGTAGACATGGCCAATCAGAGTATCCTATTGTGCTCTGCCCTGATTGGTCTGGGGGAAAGCATGTGACCCTAATGATGCCAATCAGAATCCTTCCCTTGAATGATATAGCTGGGCCCTGGGAAAGAGAATTTCTTTCTTTGGACATGCTAGGGTGAATATTAATTTAAAACTATTGAAAACCATCTTCTCCTCCACATGGAGAAGTCTATCTATAGAACAAAGCCAAGCAGATAAAAGCAGAAATGTGAGCAGGATAGATAGATGCATGGATGGATTGAAGGAGGGAAGAATATGAATGAATCACAATATGCGTCAAGAACTGTTCTATACTCTGATATCCTGGTATCTGTGGCTCATCTTTTGATCCAACAAGCCATCCTAGTGTTCAAATTAAATGGACTAGTAAATTCCTTGTTTTGATTAAGCTGTATTAAAGTAACCTTCTGTCACTTGAAATCTAGCATTCTCTATGATAACTGTTTTAGTGGTAGGCATGATACATTTACCTGAAGTTTATTCATGGAGTTTATTAGGAATATCTGCAAATAACCTCTATACAATGGTGTGAGTTTCTATTTCTAAGCAAATTGAAGATGCCTTATTTCTGTTATAATAGGAGACAATAAGCTTATATTTTGTACCTATATAAAACAAATAGACTAATCTGTACCAAGGATCACAAGTATGTTTTATAATGCCTGGAAATCTGGAAATTATGAAAAAAATCACTGGATAGAGCTATTAAATGTACTAGATAGAGGTAAATAGAAAAGGTAACCCAGGACAGGTAATTCCATACACAAAACATCCTCCTCTTACAAATCCCACTTTAAATATGACAAGCACATACCAATGTCTTTGCAAAAGCTCACATGTATCCAATGATTTCTGGTCACCCAGAATGTATGAGTCCAGAACAGAAAACAGGAAATATTTCATTATCAGATTCTAAAGATCAGAAAACTGATACATTTTTACATGCATTGTTTCCAAATACTAAAAACTTGGAGTTATTTGCAAACATTATTAAAAACTGATCTTATTCATCAACCAAATCGTTCTGACAAAAAGTAACATCTGGGTGTCAGATTTCCTTTCATAGAATATGCCTAGAATCCCTTTAATAAAGTCAGCTATACACATAAGAGCAAACTTGGATTTACTTATTGACCCTTCCAAGACTCCAACTGACATCAGTAAAGAAAGGGATCAGTGCTTTCATCAATCTCCACCAACCCTTAGGGATGTGGAAATTTCTGGAAGCAAGTGAACAGCAAGCTTTACCCTTCTCAAATGGATGCTTTCAACATTGATCACTGGTTTCTACATCCTCACTAGCAGCTACTTGTTAAATGCTGCATGTCTACTTTTATTAAAATGTCAAATCTAATTCTTTTAATTCATATTGGATGGCTATCATAACAGAATTCAGTAATGAAAACCAGCAACAGAGATTAGTTACATAGAATAACACTGTACTTGAGCTGTCTGGTACATAACGGGGCTATTTTTCTTAATTCAGTTATCACATTGGTAAATACTGTCCAGGAAATTATTAGTATGTTGCTTTCACAGGGTTTGGCCAGATCAATTCCTACTAAAAGCATGAAAAATATCTGTACCCAGCCTACATCTCTAATAAGGACCAACAATAAGATATTATTCTAAAATTAAGGACGACTTTCATTTCCAGTAATGGCAAGTAGCAGCTGAAACCAACCATCCATTTGAACACAACTGAAAGCTTCAGGTAAAAAAAAATATTTTAATCTCCTTTAAAGCACTAAAGAGTTGTCAAGATAGTAAGCAATTACCAGACCAAACCCTAAAGGAAATCAAGCACCAGAGAAGTAAGCAGAATACTAGAATACCATAAGCACTTTTCCTGATCCAGAAAAGTGTGGGCTTTGGTTTTGGTGGCCTTGCTGGGCAATGAGATAGAAGTCAATGATTACAGCCTGCTCAAGATTTAAGTATAATGAGACCATCACCTTAGGCTGGGACCCCAAATTAAAGCTGTCCACACCATCACAATCTCCAGCAAGCCATAATAAAACATGTCATGATTCTGAGTAACAAAACAGAATAAAAAGGAAAAGAACGGAAAAATGTCCAAAAAGTTGAGATTCCTTCTGACTCAAATTTGCAGCCCAGGTCTATACTACTTAACTTGTCCAGAAAATTTCAAGCCATGAACTAGGTTTAGGGTAATCCCAGACTAAAAGATCCTAAGGTGTCTGACGGAAGCAAATAGAAAGCCCCTCTGGAGGAAGGCATCATCATCCCAGATTTCAAAGAACATCTACAAATAATTTACTATACTGATTGTACAATAGTCACATAGGAATATATTATACTGGTCTTTCTACTTTGGTACATGGTAAAAATTTTCCACAAGTTAAAAAGAGAGACAAATTTAGGAAAATGCCAGCCAAATATAATTTGTGGACCTTTTTGGGTACTGATTTGAATGAATCAGGAACATTTTTTAAAACAAAAATCTCAGACACAATGAAAAATGGAACATGATTAGATGATTTTAAGGAATTACTTTTAATTTTGTAGGTGTACTAGTGGAATTTTTATTAAAAACTCCTTGTCTATGAAAAATAGGGAACCTGGAACTTCCATAAAATGGCTGAGCAAAATTTCAAAAGGGGTAGAGGACGAGGGCAAGATTAGATGGAACCAGAATGGCAAAATTGTTGAGGATGGATGATGGGCATATGGGAGTCCATTATAAGTTCACTGTAATTTTCTATTTTTGTCAATATAAATTCTCTAATTACAGGTGTGTATAAGAGTGTATGTATATGGTCATTCATCCATATCTGTGGCATTGCCATATCTGTGGCACTGACCAAAGGAATGGAAAGACTCCCAAAATTTATGGACACTTACTTTATGACTAAGGTAAAACCACAGAGCAGTAAGAATATGATGGACTTTTCAGTAAATTATGCTAGGACAACTAGGTATCCATATAAGGACAAAAGGGGGCTGGGGACTCCAGTCCTACCTTATATCATACACATAATTCCAGGTAGAATTAAAATCTAAACGTAAAAGGCAAAACTGTAACTATTCAGAGGGTGATTCAGGAGAAGAACTTCACTAAAAGGAAGGGTTTCTTAAACAAACATTAACCACAAAGAAAGAGATAGATAGCTCTGATTATATTAAATTAAAAATTAATGTTGATTAAAGTTAAAATTAAGTTTTATCAAAAGATGCCATATAAAAAATGAACAGACAAGCCTCAAAATGGGAAAAGGTATTTGCAACACACAATCAAAAAAACTCTAATACCAGAACATTTGAAAGAAAACTCCTAAAAAATATGAAAAAACAGAAAACCCAATAGAAACAAAACAAAAAAACCAGGAACTTTACTACAAAATATCCAAATGGCCAATAAATATATGAAACATGCCCAACCTTATCAAAAATCAGGAAAATGCAATTAAAATCACAAGATACTGCTACACATCTACCTGCTACAGATTGCTACAGAAAATGCAATTAAAATCACAAGATACTGCTACACTGCTACACATCTACACATCTACCAGACAGATAAAATTTGACTCTTACAAATCTGAATAGGTTCTTGTGTGTCATAATGGGAACACACATTCCCATTAGAAGTCCCTAAGCACTTGATGGTGAGACTGTAACTGGGTAAAACCCTTTCAGAAGACAATTTTCCTTTACCTAGTAAACTTAAAGATATGTATATCCTAGAACCCAGCAGTTTCACCCCTGTATATAGTCCAGAGAAATGTATGTACGTAACAAGGTATGTGCTACAGATATATGAACAAAACTGTTCATAGTAGTGTTAACCATAATAGTGAAATATTAGAAACAACCCATGTTTTCATCAACAATGTATGGAATAGTCATATTCCTATAATAGAGTATCTAAATCCATAAAGATGATCTACAACTAGACCAACAACATGGATTAATTTTACATTAAGTTGAGAGAAAAATGCAACACAAAACATGAATACATACAGCGTGACTCAATTCATATTAAGTTCGAACTATCTTTTTAGAAATGTATACAAAGTGGTAAAACTATACGAGAAACAAAAAATATCTGGGTTCTCTGTACTGTTCCACTGGTCAATGTCCCTGTTCTTGTGCCAGTCTCAAACTGTTTTAATTACTATAGCCTTGCAGTATCATTTGAAGTCTGGTAAATTGATACCTCCTATTTTGTTTTTATTGCCTAGGATTGATTTTGCTATACGGGGTCTTCTCTGGTTCCATACGAAGAGTAAAACTATTTTTCCTGTATCTGTGAAAAATGATGATAGTATTTTGATACAGATTGCGTTGACTCTGTAGGTCACTTTGGGTAGTATAGACATTTTAACAATGCTGATTCTGCCGACCCATGAGCATGGTATATTCTTCCATCTGTTTATATCCTCTGCTATTTCCTTCTTCAGTGTTTCATAGTTCTCCCTGTAGAGGTCTTTTACCTCCTTAGTTAAATATATTCCTAGGTACTTTATTTTCTTTGTTGCTATTTTGAAGGGAACTGAGTCTTTGATTTGGTTCTCACTTGTACTGTTGTTGGCGTATATACATGCCTCTGATTTCTGTGTACTGATTTTGTATCCTAAGACTTTACCAAATTCATTTATTAATTCAAGAAGTCTCTTCGTTGAATCCTTGGGGTTTTCTAGGTATAATATCATGTCATCAGCAAAGAGTGAGAGTTTGATCTCTTCTGCTCCCATTCAGATGCCCTTAATTCTGCTGTATTGTCTGATTGCTGTAGCAAGGACTTCCAGCATTATGTTGAATAGAAGTGGAGATAATGGCAGCCTTGTCTTGTTCCAGTTCTAAGTGGTAATGCTTTCAATTTTTCCCCATTCAGTATGACGTTGACTGAACATAAATTTTCCAAAAGAAGACAGAATAAAGGCCAACACACATGAAAAAATGCTCAACATCTCTAATCACCAGGGAAATGCAAATCAAAACTGCAATGAGATGTCACTTATCTCCAGTACGAATGGCCTTTATCAAAAAGTCCCCAAACAACAAATGTTGCCGTGGATGTGGAGAGATAGGAACACTCATTGCTGATGGGACTGCAAACTAGTTCAACCTCTGTGGAAAGCAATATGGAGATACCTCAAAGCGATACAAGTAGATCTACCATTTGACCCAGCAATTCCACTACTGGGCATCTACACAAAAGATCAAATGACACTCTACAAAAAAGACACCTGTACTCGAATGTTTATAGCAGCACAATTCACAATTGCAAAGTTGTGGAAATAACCCAAGTGCCCATCAATACATGAGTGGATTAATAAAACGTGGTATATGTATACCATGGAGTACTATTCAGCTTTAAGAAACAATGGGCATATAGCACCTCTTGTATTTTCCTGGATAGAGCTGGAACCCATTCTACTAAGTGAAGTATCTAAAGAATGGAAAAACAAGCACCACATGTACTCACCATCAAATTGGTATTAACGAATCAACATCTAAGTGGACACAGAGGACTAACATTTATCAGGTGTCGGGAAGGTGTGAGGGGGGAGCAGGAGATAGGTATATACAAACATAATGAGATATGCAACATTTGGGGCAGGGGTCCTCAAACTTTTTAAACAGGGGGCCAGTTCACTGTCCCTCCGACCGTTGGAGGGATGGACTATAGTTTTAAAAAAAACTATGAACAAATTCCTGTGCTTACTGCACATATCTTATTTTGAAGTAAAAACACAAACGTGCAAAAACACCCACATGTGGCCCGCGGGCTGTAGTTTGAGGATGCGTGGTTTGGGGGACGGTCACGCTTGAAGCTCTGACTCATGGAGGGGGGGCATGGGCAATATACGTAACATTAACATTTGTACCCCCATAATATGCTGAAATTAAAAAAAAGAAAAAAGTAACCAAAAATAATTATAGAAGTCAGGATAGCAGCTATCTATGAGGTGGGGAAGGAGAGGGATATAATTAAGAAGAATTCTGGGATACCCACATTTCTAATACTGGCCCAGGTGGTGGTTATACCTCTGTTCCCCTTTATAATTACTTGTTAAATGGTCTGTATATGTTTTATACACTTACATGTATATTTCACAATTAGAATTCTAAGGAGAGTTCATTTTGAAAACTAAACATTTATTAAACCATAGAAAGCATCTTAAAAATAATGTAAGCCAGTTTTTCCCAGTGTAGCCTGACTTCAGGATCACCCAGTCGTACCCCAGAGATTCTGATTCAGTGAGTCTACAGGAGGTACTGGGCATTGGTATTTTCAAATAGGAGCTCTGGATTGGGATGCCCCAGCTGAGTTCCAACTTCATGGGAGGTTAAGACATTTTTCCTGGGAGTGGTCTGTGGTAGAATAAGAACTAGCCCACTGCTTCCCAACTACCAGCTCAAGGCTCTCTCTACTAGGTCAGTGAGGGCTTGACATCCCTTGCCTTTTGTCTCAACTCTTGTCCTAGAAAGAGTTACAGCAGACTCAAGGATCTAGTACATGAAATGATAGCATTAGGTACCTATTGGACAGGTTCTAGTAAGTCTCTAATTAAATGATGCTTAATATCTAGTAAACTAGCATTGACTATTAATTTGACCTACACTAAAATTTATTAATAAGATTCTCCTCTCCAGTTTTCTGCCATTTTTCTCTTAAATAAGCCACCCATTAAATCACAAAAATGATGTACAACTATTACTGAAAATGATTTTGAACTGGTTTGATATACAAACACACCCCCATTTAAGTCTCAATGATGTTCCAAGTTGTCATTAAGACAAGTACATGAATACGTGTATATCCATATTGATGTACCACTCTCCAAAAATTAATTAGCCAAAATAACTGGAATTAAGCAGAGATCTTGTTTGTCCCTGACTCATAATAGTGTCTGTCCTACAGTTCTGTATTAATTACCTGGCCTAAGTAGAAATACCACAATCTATATAAGAATTTCTCTTCTAAACAAAACAAAATACAAATCCATGAGTATTGACCTCAAAGTGAACTGGTTAAATTTAAGGACTCATTTTTAAAGGTCAGTGTCCTTTGCTGCAAATACAGTTCCTATGCAGATGAGAAGTTGAACCTGCCCTATGGTGTTGAGCATAATTAGCCAGCTGCACCCTCATAATAAGGTGCAGATGGTTAATTGCACCAGCAAATCACTGCTTACTTGTGGGCACAAAAGCCTGTACCTAAAATCATTGCAAGTATACTTGGGCCTATTCATGCTCATGCAAACAAAACACATGTCCAAGATTTCATCTGTGAACAGATCACAGCCAGCTCCAATCCCACAGCTTTGGGGAGGAGTCATTCACACTGCGGAGGTCGGGTTCAAGGGAGGGATGACTGGCCACAAAGCCACATTTGAAATGGTGAAATATTTCTTGGGGTGCTGAATCCTTGTTGAAAAATCTCCTAAAGTTAACTTGTTGTAATATAACCAGTAAATAAAGTGAGGCTTTGGTTTCCCTTGAACCCAAAGTAAATTCTATATTCTTTTGATAAGAACCCTAAAATAAAAGATTTTTTTTCACAAGGAAATATGTCAACGTTAGTTTTCTGAGTAAGGGGGAAAAAAAAGACTAATTTTTCTGTGCCCTTGAGGAATTTCATGCACTGAGTTCCCAGACTTTAGCAAGCTGTATTAAGTACAACACACCGAGTAGTGGTTAAAGACTTCCAAAGATCCATTTTAAAACATATTCTATCAATCCCTGCATGGCAAGAATAGGATATAGGGAGAAAGCAGAAGAGGGGAAACTACTCCATTACACTCATGTTTGGAAGTCCTCTGCCAGCTGCAGAGCTCTCAGATGGGCAAGGGGTCGAGATGACAACTCCAGGGAACAGAATACTAATCTGCTCGAATCCACACAGAACCTTCTTGTGAAGAACTCACGGGGTTATGTGATTCTATTCAGTTTAATTGTATATTGGGGAGGAGGAAAATCTGCTTGCCATGGTTTTAATTGCTAAGAACACACTATCTTTTTCAGAACCATCTGTTTAATTGTAATTACAAACAGCGATGTAAAAACACAAATGATTAACAAGTACAAAATTCCCCACCACTAATGGTGCTAGTATAACAAGCCGTACTGTGAAAGAGTATGTTGCCTTTTCCCTTTCTGCAATATTTCATGATTTAGCAACTGACAACCTACCATTTTTTACAGAATCTCATTCTGGTAGATCTACAGTTATTAATTAGTATTCTTAGATTACATCCCCCCTGTTATTCCTTGTTATTAAACCTTAATTCTGAGAATGAAAGAGATTATATTAGAAATGAAATACATAGGCCTTTTTTCCACCTCCCACCAAAATCTTGGGGATTTCATAAGATACACATCACCTATAATTAATTACCAGCTACATTCCAAAGCATTACAAGACTAATTTTTGGCTTTCATAAACACAAATTTCTGCTTTCCTGGTTTTGAAATATGCTTACCACACTGTTATTATTTTAAAAGCCATGAGTATTGGTAATTGTTTTCAGGCATCAATAAAAATAGCTTAACCTTGAAATTTATTTTAATTAGGGATTTTTCAAAGCCACTGCTGCAAACTTGGGTGGATTGTTTATAATAAAAACAAGCATCAACAACATAGTTGTGCAGAACATAGAATTAGGCAAAGTTGCTTAAGTTGGGCTCACGACAGCAGTTTAAAGAAATAAAAACAGACACAGATGCAATCAGATCATAATATTATTAGGGGAACCTGATATTCAGAACATTTTAAATAGCTTTTTAAAGCAAGACGATGCCATTTAAAGTAAAATACGGAGATGCATGAACTGCCAGTGAAATTACAAGAGATTTTCTTTTTTAGTCATTTCACACTAATATCCTTCTTTTAAAGTATTCATTTTAAGATGAAGATCACCACTTTAAGGATATCATCCTCTTTCTAACAAGCCTTTCAATCAAGCACAGAACATTTTTTAAAAGTCCACTTTTCCTTCACACGACCTCAAGGGATAAATAGGACGCTTTTTAAAAAATATCAAAGAGAAAAACACTTTAAATCCTCAAAGAAGTGAAAAGACTGCACAGTTTTTCAAATTAAGTTGCATTAGAGGCATTTTGCAATATGTCAATTCCTCACTTTTCCTATTCTGCCCACCCTGAAATCCTTCTAACCATAATCTTACAATTATTTTTGCCTATTTCAAACACTCATCACCCTCAAAAGACACTTTATATGAAGATGAGCCAAATGCTAAGTGCTTCTGCAGTGTTGGTGAGGAAATAGATCTTGGAAGAAACCATTTGAGAAGAAAAGTTTGCCCTCAGGAAAGGGCTGCTTGGGTCAAGCTTATTCCGGTCCACTGAGTTCTGAAATGTGCTCCTCCCAAACTAGTGATCTTCAACCTTCCTGGTCCAAGTCCCAGTGGGACACTGATGAAGGCTATGAACACTATCCCCCAGAAGAACATAAACATAAAATCTGAAGGCCTGTCCACACAGGGTCAAGGGTCTCTATTACACAGATCCCAAATGTATACCAATTAAAACATGGTTTCAGCACTATCAGGCTATGCGGGTTTCTTTTAAACTTGATGAGAGTATTCATGTTCTAAATGTTTTTGCCGCTAATGTGGAGAAACATTCTCAAAACTATTCTTGAAGCCTATGAAATATATTACTAATAAGGGATTACTCCCCTCTACTTTGTGATTGCACAAAACATTCTCACACAGGAGCCAGAGGTATTATTACGCCTTCCCCCAAATAATTCTAACTATTCCTCATATACAAGACATGAAATAAAACGGCACCTTGCAAGTTATCATTTTCTGAAGAGCTTTTCAGACACGCATTTATCTTCACATCTCTAAATGTAATATAGAATAAAACTATTATACCCACTTTACATAAAAGAAAATATTTAACTCCCTAGTCTGAATGTATACATTCTTTAGTTGGCACTTGCTAAACTTGAATTTTTCCATCTTTGTCACATATGTATACAATCAATACATCCAAATTACATATAAGATTTACTCTGATGCACCCCATAAATAATGCAATAAACAAATTATTAAGACTGATTACCTCTGGGGACTGGAATTGGGAAAGAGAGGGGAGTAATGATGAGACTTTTAAGTTCATATTTCCAAGGTTTTTAAATTTTTACAAGGAGTAGGTAAGCTGTTGTGCTAAAAATTAAGATTAAAAAGGAATAGATGGTTTTCTAATATAGGATATACTGGTTTATTTGAACCAACCCTCCTGCTGAAAACAACTGAAAATACTGATTAAAAATGTTTTTTAATCTTCTCAAAAGTATCAAAGAGCTAACAAGACCATAAGGAATTAGCCAGCCTGAAAACAGAAACCAAGAGAGGTAGGTGGAGCACTGGAAAGGATTCTGCTATGAGTTCACACTCAAGACAAGGACACCTTGAGCTCTGCTTGTGGCTGCCTTGCACGGCTTGGAGGAAATGTGTCAAAGTCCAGGGTCCGCCCAAGGCAGGGAAACTGATAAGAAACTCTGCTCCAAAGGCCTATACCTTCAAGGTAAAACTGACCTAAAATAAACCCTTCCTATGCCACCAACCCCAGTTAAATGCAAGGAAAGTTTCCTTGGCACTGAACAGAGAAAGGAGATAAAAAACAAAAACTACCTGAGAGATTGGAATCACAGGCCAACTTTCTTATAGATGTGCAGCCCAAATTTACATCATCTCCAAGCTCCAAAAGCCTCAAGGTGTGATTGTACTTTAAAGTGAGCCTGGACAGGTAGTTCCCTGAGGTACCAGACAGAGGCAAATGCAAATCCTCACTGGCAGGGTCCTCCTTCATCTTAGTCATCAAAGAACTTCTCACAGATCATTTTCCAAGGAAGATAAGCAGCTCACAGTCAAAATAAACACTAAGCACACTAAGAGAGTAAAGAAAGCACCCTGAACAAGAACCAGCAAAAACATACTGTAGGAAAAGTAATTCAAGAAATGAAAATTAAAATAATTAAAATTAAAACTCAATGAATACACCTGGCAATCCTAAGAAGAATGTATTTGATAGCTATGGGCTCTCACACCTACTTCAACAAAAACTAGAAAAAACTTACAAAAGTCATATTTTTAAAGACATTAGAGAGCTAATGGAAGAAACATGGACTAGAAGAAATGAAATTCCAGAAGGGAAATGGCCCATCCTCAGTGAGTCACGATCACTTGTCACCTTTCTCTGAGGATACTTACTAATTCTAAACACAGATATAAGATCTACCTTGGCATAGGCAGAGGAATTCTTAAGGTAGGAAAAATCAACAGAATAACTGACGGTTGTGCAATGTGGCAAGACTAACAGGTATCTAGAGACCCACGACCAGGTTCCCCTATGGGTGATTTGCTGAGAGGTAGGGCAGCATGAGAGCTCTGGAATTGAATGAAAAAAAAAGAGTGGAGGATTCTCCAGTTCACCCCACTTTCTTTCTGTGTCCCAATCAAAAATCCCAGTGCCTTGACCACTCTGTGACCAGACAGATGCAGGTTTTTTCCAACAGGCTTAAATCCAAACTGAGGCCTTGAATATTCCCCAGCACTCATAATGGTATCTAGATTGTTACCCAAAACACCGAAAGAAACTAGTACCATCCCTGAGCCAAATTCCTTAAGCCCTCATACAAACTCTGTATTCTGACCCACTCGCTGCCATCATACCTAGGTAGAACACCCCTTTTCTTTTGCTGTCCATCTCTAGGACTGCTGCAGCACTCCGTAAGTCAGTTCCTCTAATAAATGTTTTGAACTGATCCTTATAGTGTCTGGTGCTTGTTTCCTTTTTTGGGATCCCAAATGGCCCTATGTTGGGACCGTTTGGGATGCCGCCACATGGGAAATCCCCTGCTGTTGCTTTTGGGGTGATTCCAGCCTCAGGTTTGGCAGATGAAACACAAAGTGAAATCTGCTATAGTCTCCTGGTGTTTAGAATCCAAGGTCCAGATAGAAGAAGGGTTTTGAAACAAACATAACACAGTTCTCCCCACTCAAAACATTTGAAAGAGTTCAACATTGAGTGGGTGTGAAGCCAAAGACCTAACCTCAAGACGTCAAAGGGCAGAACTTTTAAGCCTGAGGAGACAGAGACACATAAAACTCTCAATCAAAGGCCTTGCAGAGCTATACCTGCAAGGAAGGAGCTGGTCTGGAAGCAGGTGAAATTGCTATTAATTTTGCATGCTTAGGAAACAAAGTCCTGCCAGAGAAAGGGGACAAGTCTCTATCTCAAGAGTATTTGCCAGTTTTTGAAACAGCATGGAGAAGCTAAAGAAATAAGCTCAAAAATCTGAACGAAGAACCAAATCTCCAGCAATGTTTAAGGGCTGGGGAGAAAAAGACTTACAAAGCTTGTAGTCAAAAAACCCAAGAAGGGCTAGGCAGAGTGGCTCACACCAGTAATCCCAGTGCTTTGAAAGGCAAAGGTGGGAGGATCATTTGAGGCCAGGAGTTCCAGATCAGCACAGGTAACATAGAGAGACCTTCTCTCTACAAAAAAGTGTCTGGATGGAACTAGAGACCATTCTCCTAAGTAACATGTCTCAAAAATGAAAAAACAAGCCAGGTGCGGTGACTCACGCCTGTAATCATAGCATTCTGGGAGGCCGAGGCGGGAGGATAGTTTGAGCTCAGGAGTTCGAGACCAGCCTGAGCAAGACTCCGTCTCTACTAAAAAAAAATAGAAAAAAATTAGCTGGACAACTAAAAATATATATATATAAAATTAGCCAGGCATGGTGGCACATACCTGTAGTCCTAGCTCTCTGGGAGGCCAAGGCGGGCGGATCATTTGAGCTCAGGAATTCAAAACCAACCTGAACAAGAGCGAGACCCCATCTCTACTATAAATAGAAAGAAATTAATTGGCCAACTAATATATATAGAAAAAATTAGCTGGGCATGGTGGCGCATGCCTGTAGTCCCAGCTACTCAGGAGGCTGAGGCAGGAGGATCACTTGAGCCCAGGAGTTTGAGGTTGCTGTGAGCTAGGCTGATGCCAGGTACTCTAGCCCAGGCAACAGAGTGAGACTCTTTCTCAGTTAAAAAAACAATGGAAAAACGGGGCAGGCATGGTGATTCACATCTGTAATCCTGGCACTCTGGCATGCTGAGGGGTGAGGATCACTTGAGCTCAGGAGTTCCAGACCAGCCTGAGCAAGAGTAAGACCCTGTCTCTACAAAAAATAGAAAAATTAGCCAGGCTGAGTGGTGTGTACCTATAGTCTCAGCTACTTGGAAGGCTGAAGCAGGAGGATTGTTTGAGCCCAGGCCTGTGAGGTTGCAGTGAGCTATGATCACACCACTGCACTCTAGCCCAGGCAACAGAGTGAGACTCTGTCTCAAAAAAAAAAAAAAAGAATGGAAAAACAAACACCACATATACTCACTATTAAATTGGAACTAACCAAGGAGTATAATATGCATACAGGGAAATAAAACTCAGTGGAAATCAACCAGAGGTTAAGGAGGAGGAGGGGAGGAGCAAACACATGCCTAATGGGTATTATGAATATGATTTGGGTGATGAGCACACCTTTAGTCAGGACCCAAGCATTACAAAAGTGATCCATGTAACCTAAAACATTTGTACCGTCCTTAATATTTTGAAATTAAAAAGAAAATTAGTCAGATAGGGTAGTGAAACCCTGTAGGCCCAGCTACTTGTCAGTCTACTTGGCTCTTTTAAAACAGAATGTCTGGCATAAAGTCAAACTTATGAGATGAATAAAGGAAGAAAATGTGACAAATTAAGGAAAACGGGACATATAGATGATGATGATGCTGGAGGCAGGCCATTAAAATAACTATTTTAAATATAGTAACAGAGAAAGATAAACAAAATGAAAAAATTAAGAATTTCAAAAGAAATGTGAAATTTATGAAAAAAAAACATTCTAGAACTGAAAAATACACTATTTGAAACTAAGAACACATTGGATGGGGTTAACTGCAGAAAAAACACAAAGGTGGAATTAGTAAACTCAAAGACAAGTCAATAGAAAATGTTAAACCTAAAGCACAGAGTGAAAAAAAAGAATGGAAATAAAAGAATGATGCTTAAGAGAGATGTGACATACAGCATAATGGTCTAACATACATGTAATTGGCATTCCAGAAAGAAAAAAATGATAGAATAGGATAGAAGCAGTATTTGAAAATTAATGGCTAAGAGTGTTCCAAAAATAATGAGATATCAAATGCAAGGTCAGAATAACTGCTAAAAGAATTACACAACTTAGATGTAAATAAATTTAATAAAGTGGACAAAACAGCATAATATAAGATTCAAGAAGCTCCAAGAATTCCAAGCAGGGTATACCTACTCAAATCATAGTAAAACTGCTGAAAATCAAAGAAAAGAATAAAATCCTAAAATCAGCCAGAGAGAAAAACATATTTTTTTCCATAAGATTGATGGCTGACTTTCAACATAAACTACAAAATCTTTAAAATTCAGAAAGGGGGCAAAGGGCAACTTAGGTTTCTATAACCAGTGAAAATATCCTTCAGAAATGAAGGCAACATTAAGAGTTTCTCAAACAAACAGAAGCAGAAAGAATTTGTTGCCAGCAGATCCACATAAGAAATACTAAGAACCTAAAGGAGATCTTTAGGTTTAAAAAAATGGCCGACCATACCCTTAACTATAAAACCTTAAATTTAAGATAACTAAAACCATACAAGGTATCTTTCCTGACCATAATGGAATTAAACTACTCATCAAAGAAATGTCAGGAAAATCTCCAAATACTTGGAAATTTAAAAAAGCAGTTCTGAATAACTCATTAGTAAAAGAGGATGTTACAGGAAAAATTAGAAAATATGTTGAAACTGATGGAATATAAAAGCACAATTTATTAAAATTTGTGGGGTGCAGCTAAAGCAGGGCTTAGAGGAAAATACACAGCATTAAAATGCTTATATTAAAGAGATAATAGCATTGTATCTTCCAGATCTCATGTAGGGCAACAATGCACAGATTCAAGATAAAGTAATAGATGCCAAGCAGACTATCTAAAGAGAAATACACACATAGACACATCATAGTGAGACATCAAAGACCAAAGAAAAGCCCTAACAAAACCGAGGGTGGGGCAAAAAATTCTATCTATCTATCTATACATATAAAATTATATTCTTACAACTCAGTAAGACATGGGCAAGATTATTAGCAGAAACTTTGCCAAAGAAGTTTACCAAACTTCTTCACCAAAGATACATTAACAAATAAGCACATGTTGTTCACTAGGAAAATGCAAATTAAAAGCAGAATGAGGTACCACTAACATCTATAAGAATAGCTCAAATTAACAAAATTATTACCTGCTAACAAAACTGTAGAGCAATTGAAACTCTCATACTATACTGATAGAAATGCAAAATGGTACGATTACTTTGGAAGACAGTTTGGCAGTTCCTTGTAAAATTAAAAAAACACTTACCATATAACCTAGCAATACTACTTCTAGGTATTTATTGAAATAATTAATAACATATGTCCATACAAAGACCTGTACATGAATAACAGTTTTATTTATTCATGATTACCAAATACTGGAAGCAACCCAATGTCTATCACCTGGTGGTACATTCATTCGATGAAATACTCAGCAATAAAAAAGGAGTCAACCTCTGTTACATTCAACAACATGGTTAAATTTTGAAAGCAATATGCTAAATAAAACAAGCCAGACAAAAAGTGCTACGTATTTTGTGATTCCATTTACATGACATTCTGGAAAAAAAAAATCAGAAAACATAGATCATTGGTTGTCATGAGCTAGAGGTGGGGCAAGGGAATTGACTACAATGAGGTACAAGAGAACTTTTGAGCTAAAGGGATCATTCTATATACTTATTATGGTGGTTATATGACTTCATATTTTCAAAAGTCACAAAACCATACACCTAACAGAGGTGAATTTTACCATATGTAAATTATACATCAATAAACCTGACTTTAAAAAAAGCTAAGAACATACTCAAAAATATTAATTTTAATTATATCTCCACATAACATACAAAATATTAATATCCAGCATATGGACAATAGTTATATAAATCAATACAAAAAGGCCAGCCAAATTTAAAATCAGGTGGAGACAGGTAATTCACAGAAGAGCAATTATCAATAGTTAATAATCATAAGCTGGTCGACCTCACTAGCTACCAAGGAAATGTAAATTATAACAAAGTGATAACCATTATTTTTCCATCAGAAAGACCAAAATTTTAAGATTGATAATATCAAGTGTTGATGGGTACACAAGGCAAGTGCAATCTCTACAATAAGACCCCAAAAGAACTGCAGCAATGAGGATGATGAAATTTCAACTATGTTCATACTTGGTGGGGGAAAAAAAATTAGCTTTTAAATAGTTGGGTGATTGTCTTTGGCATTCTAGTCATGGGCCTGTGCTACAGAATGAGGTGAGGTGGTCCTGAATGCCCAGGTGGGTTTCATCAGTGCTGAAACAATCAGTTGGTGCAGATGGGGAAATCTCGGAAGGTATGCGCCAATGCTTCTAAGGACTTACCCATGCACCCAGCAGAGAGTGATGTCCAGGTAGCCACAGAAATGGTGACATCCTCCTCAACATTTTCAAGGAAGAAAATGAAGTATGAAATGAAGACCATGACAAAATTTAAACAAAGAAAGACATAATGGAACCGATCAATTTATCCTTCTATTAATTTATGGTGATAAATGGGAAAAGTCTATAAATTAGAATGTTATGAAATTTGCTTAATCCCAGAATTAAAGCTTTTCAATGGTTCAATTTCTGAATCAGGTTGCTCCTGGATGACTTAAGGGGAGTCTGAGGATTATTTTTTGATCGTGTTCAACTCTGACCTTAACTAAGCCCAGACTTCTAAACCTAACATAGAAAGTAAAACCCATACCCCATTGTATAAGCTCGTCGAAAGCACAGATCCTGACTTACAGTATTTTTTTACCCTGCAAAATACCTAAGTTAGTACTAGCCTTGAAGTAGGACTTCAATTACTTTAAGGAGTAAAGTAAAGGAGAATGGGAAAGAATCATCTTAAAAACTTCCTGGTAGAGTATTCTGAAAAGACCCAGTAGAGGCAGGGAGCAAGAAACCCAAGATAAACACGTGAATACACAGAGGACAGGACACTGTGCTGCCAGCACAGGCTAAGAGTCACACCAATGGCTACTCACTAGCCTGACCAAGAGGCACTTTCTGAGCCCAGATTGCGCAACTGTAAAGGCGGGTTAATCATTTCAGCCACTTCACAGGACCCTTCGGCTGTGAAATGAGACCACACAGGCAAAGCACATGAGAGGACGTGTTTGGTCATGCATTTGATCCTCACAGTGTCTTCCAGAGAAGGGAGCCGGGAGGGAGCTGAAGGAAAGATAAGGTCGTGGCACCCCATTCTCCTGGTGAGGGAGGATGGGAAATGACTTGTCCAAGGGCTCAAGGCTCTGTCCTGCCCCTTGCCACCTGTCTGGCCAAATGTGAGGTCCCGTAATTTTAATGGGGTGAGAAGGCCCCAGAGGAGGATGAGGAGGGAAGGGGACCGGAAAGTCTGGGGAGCCCCTGGGACACAGAGAAGTATGAGAAGAGGGGACGCCCTGGCCAGTCCTCATGCCCCCCGCACTCTGACCCCACGGTGTCTGCTATGACCTCCAAACCCGGTGTTCCCCGGGTCCCACGTCAACTCCGCATCCCGCTCCTGGCCGAGACCCAGCGTCCCACTCACAGACGCCGCCGCCGAGGGGCTCCCTACCCAGCTTCCAGAGGCCAGCTCTCCTCCTGTGCCGCCGGGATCCCGCAGCTGTTGCTGTCCGTTGCCACAGCAACCACGGAGCGCCCCACAGCCTAGCAAGCCGCGCGATGATTGGAGAAGGCAAGCGTCCATAGCAACCGCCGGGGCGCGCTGCGTGGTGGGAGAGAATTTGGTTTCCAGGGGTTCTTAGGACAACCTCTCTCCCCAAGCCACCCTTCACCTGGCACCTGACCTAGTTATTTAAAAGTGCTTCCTGCATTATCTCACTGAACACCTGCCTCCCTGTGGTGCTGGGGGATTTCCATTTCTACAGGAATTTTAACCTAGAATTTGTAACCTCAAATTTTTAACCTTTGACCTCTTCAGGAGGTCAAATTTTTAACAAATTTTTAACCTTTGACCTCTTTTGGGGGTCAAATTTTTAACAAAGTTTTAACCTTAAAAATTTGTAATTTTTAACCAGGAATTTGTAACCTCAAATTTTTAACCTTTGACCTCTTCAGGAGGTCCACGAACACCCTTCGGTTATAAGCAAAAGTTTACGTCCATTTACCCAGTAAAATGGTCCATAGCTGCAGATTCTCAAAGGAGCTGGAACCAGAACTCGGGTTGCCAGATGCCCAAGACATCCAAAGAGAATAATGTCCGTATGCATTAACCTCATCTTCTCAGAGACCACAGACAAATGAGTGTGGTTCTTCCCAGCCTTTGTTTACATTTATGCACATCCTTGAGACATTTCCCAAAGACTTTAACCAGCTCTTGGACTGTAGCTAACTCATTCATGTGTTTAATAAATATCTATTTATCACTAAGTATGGATCACATATTTGTCATGGAGACACTTCTAAGGTACTGAAAGATAGCAACTGTCAAGATAGAGTCTCGAATTTCTTATAGCTCTATCTTTGGTGTAGGAAACAACAGACTTGGAAACAAGATCGTTTCAAATTATGATACTAAGGAAAATGTGGTAGTAGGATGGGGAGTATCCAGGGTGAGAGCCCCATAGACAGGGTGGTCAGGGATGGAATTTTTAAGGAGATGGCATTTGAGCGGAGACATGAGAAGACATCAGCTATAGAAGAGCTAGGGAGAGGGCAGCACAGGTGAAGGGAACATAGCTGAAAGTAGAAGTGACTTTGGAGTGTTTGAGGAAATGAAAGGCCCATGTGGCAACCTTTGGCACAGACACATTTGGATTGTCCTTTCCCTGGCTCTTCACAGGACTGGCTCCTTCCCTTCCATACTCCCTTGTTCCTCTGTCTCCATCACATCCTATCATATCACCCTATTTATTTCCTTCATAGCTCTTGTTACTCTTTAGTGTCTGTGAGTTCCATGAGGACAGAGACTGTGTTTATGTTGTGCTTTCCCTAGCATCTAAAATAGTGACTGACCCACCATCGACACTAAATAAGTATTTGTTGATTGTATGAATATCCACATTGCAATACCAGGAACTATAGGAGACTGTGGAGCTACAGTTGTGAACAAAGACACCTCCACCTTCATGGGGCTTAAATGCTTGCGGAATAAATGAATTGCAAACTTATGTGAGCAAACAAATTGTGTGTAGAATTGAATGAATTAGACTGTAAGTTCCATGGGAAGTCATTCGAGGATGCCCTAGATAATTTCTTCATTCTTTCAATTATATTTCAGTTTGATTTCACAAGTATTGGATATTTACTGTATCCCACTGTGGTATGTAGCAATGAACAAGACACATTCCAACTTTGCCTATAGAACTTGCAGCCTACTGCTGTCCTGTCCACGACAGTTGCCTCTAGTCATCTATGGCTATTGGACACTTAATATGTTGCCTTAATTGGAATGTGGAATAAGTGTGAACTCCACATTTCAAAGATTTAGTGCAAAATAAGAATGTAAAACATCTCATTAATTTTTTGATTTCATATTGAAATGATAATGCATTCATGTGTATAGATTTAAATAAGATCTATTATTAAAACTAATTTCACCTGGGTTTTTTCCCTTCTTTTCTTAATCTGTCCCACTAAAAAATGTAAAATTACATATGTGGCTTGTGTTATATTTCTATTGAACCATGCTTGTCCAGTGGGAACTTAAAGATGGTTGAATAGACAAGTGAAATCTTTATACAGATGTTAAAATAAATATTTTGGCTGAGGCATGATAAATAGCAATTTTCAAATAGAGGAAACAGACCAAGAATTTACAAAGAACACAAGTTAGGCAACTCTTAAATCTTCCACACAATGAATGTATAAAAAGGTCAGAAGTAGATGATTGGGGAGGATTTTTTCAAAGAGAGCTGAGCTATGAGTCCTACCTCCAAATTTCCAGTCAAAAGAAGGGGGCTTTGAGGAGGCCACTGGATGAGTTTAATACGTGGTACCTGCAGTTCAGGGGGGCATGATGGGCTCGTGTCTGAATCCCACCTGGAAATTCTAAAGGGCAAGAGATGGGCTTACTAGTCAGCAGACAGCAGAGCAAAGGAAGAATTGCTTGGTTAGCAACTACCTTTCCTCCTCCCCTAGTATTTATCAAGGTAGAAAATGTGTGTCTTCTATGTAAGAGATGAGGGACACTCAAGAGAGATTGTGCAAGGTCATTGTAGGTCCTTTATAACAGGGAAATCTGATAAGACAAAGAGACCTCAGCAAAGAGGAACTGAGTATTATGGTTTGAATGTGTCCCTCCAAAATCTTATGTTGAAACTTAATGACCAATTTGATAGTATTAACAGGTGGGACATTTAAGAGGTGATTAAATCATGAGGGCTCCTCACTCATGAATGGGATTAGGTGCCATTTTAAAGGGACTTGATGAAGGGGTTCACCACTCTTGCCCTTCTGCCTTCTGTGAACACAGCATTCATGGTGCCATGTTGGAAGCAGAGACTGGGCCCTCTCTCCAAACAAACCTGCCATCACCTTGATCTCGAACTTCCCAGCCTCCAGAACTATGAAAAATAAATTTCTATTCTTTATAAATTACCCAGTCTCAGGTATTTTGTTATAGCAGTGCAAACAGACTAAGTAAATGAGGGTATTGTTAGGTTCCCAGGGGCCAAGAAAAAGCAATGAACCAGCCAAGAGAGATGTATCAGACCCCACTAAGAGAACTACAGGGTACAGATTCCCAGCAACGAGGGTACGTTATCTGAAAGAGTCTTGAAAGCACCCCACGAGAGAACAAAATCATATTAACCACAGAAATATCAGACAAATAAGAATTTTCTTACTGTCTTTTCCAAAGAGAGCCATGAGTCCTAACTCCAAATCTCCAATCAAAAGAGGCTTTGGGGAGGCCACTGGATGAGTTTAACACGTGGCACCTGCAGTTCAGTGGGGGCACAATGGGCTTGTCTGAATCCCACCTGGAAATTCTAAATTCTAAATTCTCCTCCCTCCAATGCCACAATCTCAGAGGGGCAAAAAAATACTTCTCCAGCTGGGAGCACAGGTGTAGAGACGGTAACAAACTCAAACAAAAGACAACAGGACAGAGAAGGAGGTGACTGTGTTTCCATTTCCCAAATGTAGGGTTCCTGCCTGTGACAGGCCCACGCTAAAAGAGGACAGAAGCCACAACTGTTAGAAGGTGATCACCTTGGACAGAACACTTGAACAATTATATGAAGACTGTATTTTGACACCTTAGAGGGTCCATAAAAGTCTTGGCATCTGACTCGACAGGGAAACAATTGGCCCCACAGAGAAAAGTCAAAGAGAGACAAAAAATGGCATTGCTTCATGACTGTAGTTCATAAGTTATGCTTGTTTGACTTAACAGTGGCCTAAGAAATATGAAATAGGCTGTAAACATGGAAAGAAACATGTGTTTACCTCTTAAGTGTACAGGAGACAATATATAAAGTTAAAGATAAGTGCATATTGTTATAGGGTGAAAAATGGATTATCTAAAGTCACATAATATCTTGGTCTCAGACCTAAAACTAGCATCTAATCCCCCATCCATCCCCAGAGGCCTTGCTGGAGTTGCTGGGAGCCATAGCCTGTGGCATACGGGCTGCTCCCCTGAGGCCATCTGCAGCTGCTACACATGATGGAAGACTGGAATGTTCTTCGTGCCAGATAGGCAGGCAGGCAAGCTGCCTTTCCAGAGCAAACAACATAAAAAAAAAAAAAAAAAAGCCACTCAGCTGCAAACCCACTGAAGGTTGATTATACTATTAAAAAGTAGATCAAATTTGGGAATTATTTTTGACATTTTCCCTAAATATATAGGCTAACTGAAAGGATGAAAACTTCATTCTTAATCGGAGCTGCCTGACTCCTAAGGAAACTCATACTTTTGTTAGGTTGAAAATAAGAGGCCAAGGCTTCATACTTTCTAATGTATGCATAGACAATGGAGTCATGAGCAGTGAACGCTGAGCTTCTTCAGATTTCAGAGTGGTTAAGGATGCCGGTTACCTTGAACACCCCAGGCCAACCTACCCACGCCAGGCAGGGCCCTGGGCAAGAGGCTGGGAGGCAGAGACCCAGAAATCATGGACCTGTCATTGTAAAGCACCTTACAGATCAATGTGTATAAAACTCTTACAACATAGTAGTTGCTCAATGCACAAGTGATGCTTATGTTTTTTACTACTAGGAGAGGAGTTAAGTTCTGCCACTTCATACCTGTGTAGTTTGTTACATAATCCCTCTGTGATGCAGTTCCCACTTCTATAAAATAGGGACAACTGCCATATAGCATTGTTGAAGATTAAATAAGATGGTGACATAAACCAAGGGCTTAATAAATGAAAGCTATCATTGTTTATATCATCATGACCCTTCCACACAGTCTTCTATCTCTTCAACATCACCCCAAATAGTCCCCCAGCCTCTGTTTAAATTTCATTCTTCCATTTCTTGAGCTTTGACTGAGAACCTGCTTGCTAAGAACCATACCCTATGTTTGGCATTGAGAATACCAAGATAAACAAGACACAGTCCCTGCCCTCAAGGGGCTCATAGTATTTCTTTAGGATGCTCACTTCTTATACTTTCTCAAACCTCAGACCAGGCATCAGGCCGCTCCATTTTAGAACAGCTAAAATTTTTGGAAACTTCTTCCTAAATTAACCCCAAATGTGATTCCCAATAACACATTGAATTCCTCTTTTTACATAACAATCCTTCAAGTTCACAAATCATCCATCACGGCCTTCCAAGTCCTTCATTTTTCAGGTTAAACTTCCTGAGTATCTTCAGCAGTTTCTTATGCAGTATGATTTTTAGTTTCTTTATATCCCAGACATGATTCACTGCACAAGCTGCAGCTGGCCAGTGTCCTTCTTCATCATTGCTCACAATAAAATACTGTTCTTTCAAGTGCTCCAACTACTGCTTAGGGTGAGATTATTGACAGAAAGAAAATTGTTAATTCTACACGTTCTGAGAGTGTTGGGGAAATAAACAACTTCCTTCTGTTTTATGTTTGTTAAAAAAGGGTTTTCTCTAATTACCTTCATTTTCTGAATAACCACTATCAGAATTTTCTGTTGATACACATGAAGCATAAATCACAGTCTCAAGAAGAATGAAGGTTTCACCAAAATTGAGATTAACTTCCCTACTCTATCAGCTGTTCTCTCTTGTCCTAGCCAAGTTGTTGTAAATTATAGAAACACATTCAAACTAGCAAATGGGAGAATTTGCTAAAGGACTCCACTAAATGAGCGAAACGAAAGGCATCTGAGCTTCCTGGGAGACTGGTACCAAGAACTGGAAAGTTAAACAGAACCAAAGCAAATAAAAACCACTTAGAATACCTAGTAGTACTTGGAAAAATTACAATAAAAACCATGAGACTCAGGAGATGGAAGTTGGAGACTCAGTTCTGCTATCTATTAAGAGCTTTACGTGCATAAAACCTCACAACCACTTGAGATTGTTCTCTTTGTTTCACAAATGAGGAACTGAGGCTCAGAAAGCAAAAGTAGTATGTGGCAGGACTTAACTCTGTCTGACCGGCATCTAAGGTCTTAACCAAGATGACACAACCTCCAGCTTTCCTCAACACCATCGAGCTCCTTTCAGTACTTTATCTTTTACTTGCCCCTCTGCTATCAGTGGTTTATAGTCATTCAATTTATAGAACTGGATTTCTGCTAGAACATCAGACTCAAGTCAACTATGAAAAGACTAATTATAAAGCTCTTCCAATAGCCTAGCAACAAAAGCTATGGGGATCATGTCTAATTACTCACTGTCTTGCCTGCAGGGGGAATATATATCTTATTTTATGTCCCAAGGATTAGCCAATATGGATTACGTCTGGGTTAGGAAGACAATTTAAAAGCAGATTTCATTCTGTTTTGAACTTCCTAAAAATGCAAATCCAGGGACTGCCAACAACACTATACTGCCAGTGATTAACTGTCAAGAGAAGAGCCACAGAGAAACGCTTGTCAAAAGGAGACACCAGACACTTGCTGTGTCTGATAGCCATGAGACAAAATTTAAAGGGCAGGAGACATGAACACCCAGGATCAGGGATTGATTAGTGCTGTGAAAGTGTCATACAGCTCTGGAACTAGAAGCATGTGGCAGAGAAGACCTAAAGTTCAAAAGTGGTGGAGCCAAAAGCTAGTCTATGAAAAATTCCTCCAATTGATCATCAGGTGTGGATAATTGTAGCAAGAGGATTTGGTTCTTGTCAACACCCAGGCAAATGCAACGTTGTCTCCTGTTAGGAAAATACTTGATAATGTAATATATGCAATTAATAGAGGCACTATCCTTTCTTTCCCCAGAATTGTATAACCTTCGAACCTACAAAATCTGAATTAGCCCCTGGATGAGGAGGTGAGGCACACAGACATGCAAATATTAACAGACAATATATTGCAGACGAAATTCAGTGTTCTGTGATAACCTATAGAAAACATTCAATAAACACAAGGGTTGGTTAAGAAGAAAAAGATCTGGTTGGTTAGAGTTGCCAGGAAGGCTTCAAGGGAGGTTGAACTTGAAGTGACCATTGAAGGATCAGTACAACTTTGATTCACTTACTAATATGTTTTCTGATTGATTCATCAAATATTGTATTCAATCCTTGCCCTAGAGCAGATCATGCCAACAACTGTGAGGCCACTGAAAGTCCTTCTCCCCTTTGTTTCTTTATTTAACATACTCAACAGCTATTCAGTAGTGCTTGCTCCATGCCAGGCACTGGGGGTGCAACTCTGAACAAGCTAGACCTCCCGAGAACAGAGGAAAAGGGGGGTGAGGCTTCCAGATTGAGGGCAGGGAACAGATGCAACATCTCAGTAAATAGCTCATCAGGGTTTACACGGGTGAAGATGATCATCTCAGAGCTAAAATTTAATCCTAGAGACTTGGGAATAAAAGACCGGAGAACAACAAAACTGAGAACTGCATAAAAGAGGGAATGATTGTAGGCTACACCTTCGAGCTTAGCGGGAAGAGGGTGTGACAAATCTCAGATTATCTTTTCTCTGTCTGGCAAAATGAGGACGGATTCATGAAATGCCCAGACCAGATGACCTAGAAGAAAAGAAGGAAAGGTTCGACTGGAGTCCATATAAAAATATGCTCTGATAATTACAATATCCTGTTGCAGAAATGGAGAAGAATACCTAAGAACACATCCATTCGTTCATGTAAACACACATCTATTAGACACCTGGGCATTGCTGTCTGTAACATCTGTGAGATACCTGCGTAGGGACAGAGAGGAAAATCCTCCGTTGTGTATTTTCCAGGTACACTAAATGCAAAGAGGTACAGTCTCTGGAATGGCGACATGGCCACTGTTCTCGAATAATTGATCCTTATTTCCATCCTATGTGTAGCTTTCATCACAAGTTAAGTCATCCTATTACTCACTTGAGAAGTAATGCAGAGCAAGTGAGCTGAGTTCCAGTTTAAAGGTGCAGAAGGTGAAGGTCGAGGACTTGGCCAAGCCTCGGCATTAGTTAGCAAGGGAGCTCAGAGTGGAAACTACAGTCCACGCGCCCAGCCTCCTCCACGTTTTCATATCCTTAAATAACACTTCATATCCAGGAGGTCCTTAAGGCTGCCAAGACTCTTGCAGCCTGATAAATAATGGGGCTGCTTCTGACTTACAGAACGTGGCCCTGTCCCAGCTGCAGCTGAGCACCAGGTCTGTCTCTTAAGTGGAACTTAATGCAAGTCCCAAGAATTGTGGCCTTCCCTCATTAACAGAAAAGAAAAATGTAAAACACAGTCAAGAAAAGTCACTATGGGAGAGAGTCATCAAGAACTGAGATGTGCCGCGGTGGCTCAGGCCTGTAATCCTAGCTCTCTGGGAGGCCGAGGTGGGCGGATCGTTTGAGCTCAGGAGTTCGAGACCAGCCTGAGCAAGAGCGAGACCCCATCTCTACTATAAATAGAAAGAAATTAATTGGCCAACTAATATATATAGAAAAAGTTAGCCGGGCATGGTGGCACATGCCTGTAGTCCCAGCTACTCGGGAGGCTGAGGCAGCAGGATTGCTTGAGCCCAGGAGTTTGAGGTTGCTGTGAGCTAGGCTGACACCATGGCACTCACTCTAGCCTGGGTAATAAAGTGAGACTCTGTTTCAAAAAAAAAAAAAAGAACTGAGATGAAAAGGTAAACAGAGCGCTCTAGAGGAAGATTCGTTTTCTGAGCCACTTCCCACAACTGAGTTAAAGGGATCAAACCTGCGCGATAGGACAAATGTGACCCTGCGTGGGGAGGGCGCTGTCCTGCACAAACAGAGGCGCTCTGTGCGTCCCGGCCTCCCTCCAGCCTGGAGGAAAAGAAAGAAGAATCATAATACATAATTCCCTTTCTGTGGTGCTTTATGGTTTACAAAATCACATTTTGATAGGTTTAAGGTTTTCAAAGGCACCATAATAGAGAAGCCCTGGGATGTCAGACATCTCATTCATTCATTCATTCACTCATTCATTCTGCCAACCAGTGTTATTTGAATATTTCCGAGTCCCAGGTGCCAGAAGAGGCGCTGAGAATACAGAGAGTGATGAGAGACAGGCCCTGCCCCAAGAGTCACGACGTAATGGAAACAGGCCTAGACCTACAAGCCCTGCTGCTCTGCTCTGCTCTGCTATTTGCTACCCAAGTCATTCTGGACAAGTCACTTGTCCTGTCTGAGCATCAGTTCTGACGTCTATAAAATAGTCTAGTAATACCTGCCCTTCCCATTCCAAAATTTCTGTGAGTTCAAGGGAGGTCATGGGCACAATAATACTTTGTAAACCGCAAAGTTCTCACCTGGAACCCAGCCCTGTGCCGACTCGGAGTGGTGCATGGCTGTCCACGGATTCATCTTCTGGGCTTGGTGACAACTGTGTAGAAAGAGCCAAGTCTTTAAGAGGAAGGGGCCAGAAACTGAGGCAGACACGAAGCCTCATAAACTGATGGGGCTGTATATTAGGAGGAAACAAAGCCAAACTCAAAGGCACCCCATTACCCTCACCTTCCCATTAGACCAACCCCGAGGCTTTGCAGAGCCCTCAGGCCCCTGACCTTATTAGAAAAGCAGATGGACACATCTGAGAGGTTAATGGCAGCCCACAATGACCCTGATCCGATCTGGTCCTAGCTGCTGACCCTCTAGAGATGATGATGACTTTGAAAACTGAAGGACTGACTTTTGGTGGCAAATGAACAACAAGCAAAATCTAAAAGTATGTAAGGATTTAAGAAAAATAACTCCCCTCTCTAGGAATAGAACAAAAAGGAGAAATGAAAATTAAAATAGAGGAAGAGCAACATTGCAGACTGTTCATTTAAGTCAAATAGTGCCTACCTGCACTCATAAAGGTAGTCCTGGCATGGATAATATATGCAAAAGGAACATTTCAAAATATTCTTAGCTGTTCCATTCATCAGGGCAAAACTGGAAGCCTAGGGGGAGGAACATAGTCACTGAAACATGCATGGGTGAATACTGCAGTGTGTGTGTACATGTGGGTGTGGGTGTGTACATGTGGGTGTGTGTACGTGTGTGTGTGTACATGTGCCCACGAGTACATGTGCCCATGCACGTTTCTTGACAGCCAAGATGAAGATGAGAACATAAACCTAAATCCACGTGGATAGAGTGGAATTGCATGATGTGTTTTGTCTCCATTCTTCCTATTTCTGACCGTCTTGGTTTATCAACGTCTGCAGCTTGCCACTAAACCCTTTATAAACTGCCTTTACTTAAGCTGCAGGCACCTCTAATGGCCCGAGTTGCCATGTAACATTGAAACGTTCTGTACCACAGATAAATGGGACTCCCAAAGAGTTTGACAACATCAGTGGTTTGCTGATAGCTGCTGCTTTTATCAGATGATCTGTAGATGTTTCCTATCCCTGAACAGTTCTTGTTGCTCTCTCGGAAAATAGTTGTGTTATTTAGCAGCTCAGGAAATGAAACAGTTTCCAAATCCATGGTGACTATTTCTGCACAGTCTCTGCCTTTTCCCATCGCAAAGCTTCATCGAGCTGCTAACAGCTCGATGTTCATAAATATGCAAAGATAGCATTCATCTTCCTGGTTAATTAATCCAGTGACTTATCTAAACTCTCGCCTGTGAGCCCTTGTAGACCCGTGGTTTCTGCTCTCCACACCTCCGTCGGCCCTTCTCTCTGACTGGCATTGGAGCAGCATATAACAAAAGGGGTTCTGCATTCTTTAGCAGGCTGCCTACGAGAATTTCACAAATTCCTCGGGCACTTTTAAACTTCCATAATGAGGACCATGGTGGACTTATGTGAACAAGTGGCAGATGGAATTTGAAAGGCAATTAATTTCGTTCATTAAAATTTAGGACAGCCATATTATGCAATCGAGCACAGTGGACTTTTTTTCCATCCTGTGACACAGACAACTGGCTGGCCCATGAAAGGAGGAATTCAATTTGCATTTAAATGTCAGTCCCAGAGTGTGACAGAGACTGCCCACATTATTCAAGTTTGAAGATGTTGAGGTTTAGCAGGTGAGTTTTCAAAAGTGTTTGTGATCAAAGTACAACAATGAACGGATAAGCCACACCTTGCTGGGAAGATTTGTGAGCAGCCACCAGCCAGAGGAACCCCCTAAGCAGTGCCAGGATAGTGGGATGAAAGGTGCTCTTGTTGTAAGCCAGTAAAAAGGAAAATGAGGAGAGGTCTTGTTGAACATCCATACACACTTCTGGACAGAAAATTTATTCCCGGCCTTCATCCTCTCATCTCTTCTTTTTGTTTGTTTGTTTGTTTGGTTGGTTGGTTGGTTGTTTTTGTGTGTGTGTGTGTGTGTTTCTTTTCTAACTTGATACAAGCAACACAGCCAGTGCACAGGGACTTTAGACCATGGGGAGCTCTTTTTCCCACTCAAGCCATGACCTAGAGAGAGCCATATATCCCCAATGAAGTCTGCATGTCACACACATGCATGTGGATATATGATCACCCACATACACATACACACAGTTTCATCAACATTTCTGTAGAAAAAAAAAATCTCCTTTAAGAAAATGCCAGTTTCTTTTTGAGGTAAATAAATGCCTATAAACCATGAAAGATTGAGTAAGGGAACTGATATTTACCATGATGAATGAGTCATTTGCAGCTAGCACCAGAAGAGCCTTGAATTCCACACTAAGAAATTTAGAGCATTATTCTGTATGTGGCAGTGAACCATTCTAAGATTTCTAAAGACAGAGTTGATGTTAAACCAACAATCGACTGATAGTACTAAGAATAAAACGGAGAGGCAAGGGTGAAATTAGGGAGACCAGTTGGGGACTATGGTACTAGTTTATGGAAACGATACTACGGGGTTAACCAGCAGCAGTGCAGATGAGAGGAGGAGGAAATGCAAAAGCTAAATAGCACCTGGTGAGAAACTGATGACTATTTGGGTGGGGTTTGGAGAAGGAAAAGCAGATGCCATTTCCAGTCTTCACGACAGTGCATGATGATGCCATTAATGGAGACAGGAACTACAGGAGGGAACACAGATTCCAGGAAGGGAGAATAATGATTATATTCTCACATTTTAACAGCTTGCTTATTCCCTTGATACGAAGTGATGAAAATGGCACTTAACCTCTGCGATCTCCCCTCCACCCACCCAAAACTGATAACCCCCATCTAAGAATGAGAAAAACATCTGACAAATTCCAGCAGAGGGGCATCGTATGATATACTTGACTATCGCTTCTCAAAATTGTCATAGTCAACAAAGAAAGACTGGGAAACTGTCACAGCAGAGAGAAGCCCAGGGAGACGTGATGACTAAATGTACTGTGGGCTCCTGGAACAGAAAAGGTCGGATGGTAGTTAAAAACAGAGGAAATCTGAATCAATCATAAACCTTTTTGAATAATAATGCCTTAGTATTGGTTCATTAATTGTAACGAATGTACCACAGTAACGGAAGATGTTAGCAACAGGAGAAACAGAAGGTGGGGGTGGGAGAACCCAGGAGAACTCTCCATACCACCTGCTCGATTGTTCTATAAATCCAAAACTGCTTTAAAAAAAGCCATTACTTTTAAAAAGTTTGCTTTTGATATCTGCTAACCCATCATGGGAGCTGGGGGACACAGAGAACAAATAAGCTCTCATTCCTCATCCACAAGGACCCCATTCCCTATGGGACCACGTCACTGATGACTCTACCACCTTTCCATCACCTACTGGAATGAGAAAGCTGAGATGGAGGAAAGTGACTCATTGCCTAGAGCTTCTAGTACTGATGCTGACATGGCCAGAAGGGGCTTATAGGGGTGAGATAGCCATGTGACAACAGAGGGGACAGCCAGCCTCAGAAGAGCAGGGTTTTTTCAATGGCTGGGTTGGGGCTACAAAGGCACTATGAGCTCATCCCTCCAAACTCTGTGCTTTTGGATGTCATCCAACAAATGTTTAGTCCCGACCTTCACCAGCTGGGGACTATTAGACATGAGGGACATGAGGATGAACATGGCATAGCCCCTGCCCATAAGGAGCTCACAGTCTACTCAAAAGACAAGAGGGCAAGTCATTACAGTGCATGGTTAGGGCCAGGCTATTATGTGTTATAAAGCAAAAAGGGCTTGGGGAGCCCTGGGGAGGGAACGATGCACTCTACCTAGTAAGGCAGTCAGAGAGAGCGACCACCTAGGAGCTGGGAGAAAGGGAGATTAGGGAGGAGAAAGGCTGAAGTTAGAAAGACCAGGTAGGAGGTTATTGTAATGATGTAGCTGGAGATGATGGAACTCTACAATCATGCAGGAATGTAAAAATAAGCCCTGACTCTCCTACCCTTTCCTTCCTCCACCAACACACTCAAGCCAAAGAAACTTGAGTCCCCAAAGGCCTCTGCTTTTGGCAATGCAGAAAGGTCTAGCATCTGTTTCTTGAGCAACAGAAGCCAGAGGTTGGCAGGGCCCAGGTTTCCTCCCATCCCAGAGCCCCGCGGTCCGGTCTCATGCCTGTTTCAGAGCACATGCACCATCTGCTAGGTAGCTCTCTCTTCCTCCCCACTCCAATCCTCCCAGCTCTGGCTGTCGGAAGGGGGCCGTGCTCAGAGCCTGAGTGGGAGCACTCTGAACAGCTTCCAACACCGACGCTGAGAAGCTGCAGAGATTACTGATTACCAACCTTTTTCTGTTTCCAGGTAGACATGGACAAGGCCATGTACATACAGTCTTCCTCTTCCCTTAAAAATGGTGAAGACAATCTGTAGCAGAGAGTTTGCCCAAAAGCCAGTTGGGCGCATGAAACCCCAGGGGTTTCGTCTTAAATTTTCATCCTATTTGCCAATGGACATAGCACAGGGAACTCAAGCTCTGTGACCAGGAGCAATGGTTCCTGTTATAATAGCACTTAGGCCCCGTGGCTTTGCTGCCCTGTAGTCTGTCCTGGTGGGCACTGAGAAGAGGCACGTGGTGGGATGGTGAAGGACACGGACTGTCACACACACACAGACGTGGCTTGGAATCCTGGCTCCAACACATATTAGTAGTTGCATGTTGGGCAACTTGCTTTACCTCTCTGACTCTGTTTCCCCATTTATAAAAATGGGCATAATGATCGTGCCCACGGTAAAGGGCTGTTGTGAGGGTTAAACCTCACACTCTAGGTAATATAAGCTACAGCACCTCGCAGGTGGTAATCACAGTCAGCTGATAGACGCCTGTTGCAGTACAGGCCAGACCAGCTCCACCTTGCACCTCTGGGTGTGTTACGCCAAAGCAGCACACACCCCAAATGTCTGGGGCTTATGTGACTAAAGGCTGGGGTAGAGAATGGTGGCATACAATGGTTAACGGTTGGAACTTGACTGCCGAGGTTCGAATCCCAGCTACTGTACTTCCTGGTTTTGTGGTCTTACACAAGTAATTTATCCTCTTTGTGCTCAGTTTCCTCATCTGTAAAATGGGAGTGATACCAGGAACCACCTCGTAGGGTTACTGTGAGAAGTAAATGAAGTTCATCCACAGTGTCGCAAATAGTTAGAGTTCATTCATTCCCATTGCTATATAATAGTCCATGTTGTGAGTATACTGTGATGTATTTATCCATTCTGTTGATGGACATTTGGGTTGTTTCCAGTTTTAGGGTATTATAAACAGTACTGCTATGAGGACTCTTGTACTTATTTGGTGAACATATGCTTACAATTTTGGGGGCAGATGGAATTTCTGGGCCAGAAGTATCAGCTTTAATAGATACTGCCAAAAAGTTTGCCAAAGTGTTATTCCCATTTAAACTCCTACTAGCAGTGTATGAGAATTCAGTTCTCCACATCTTCACCAACACTTGGTATTTTCCTTTTACCCATTCTCATGGGTAGGTAGCACTACCCCTTGGATTATCAATTTGGATTTCCCTGGTGACTAATAGAGTTGAAAACCTTTTCAAGTGTGTACTAAACACAGTGTCTGGTATACAGCAAGTATTCAATAAATGCTAGCCATTATCGTCATTATTATTGTTCTCTGGTCACTGAAACACATCTTTTTCAGGTGGGGACATGGGCAGAGACTTCTGGAAGCTTTTAAAATGTTAAACTCTCTTGGCCTATCTTTTATCATCCATGTATGCCTTTCCCATTTCCCTCTCTTCTCCTGGTCAACTTCCCTGTAAATAACACTCCTCACCAGAGTCCAGACATGCTACATTATAGAAACTGCATTAAAGGGACCAAACAGGGTCCCACCTCTGCTCAGATGTGTCACCTCTAAGAGAAACACAAAGGATCCTTTCCTGGAGGCTCTAGATCCCCTGGAATCTCATCTATCTGACCCCACTCCTTCTACTCCTTCCTGATGAATGGCTTTGACAACTTTCTCATTATTCGAGCCTCTGGTCCAAGTCTGACTTGAATCTTTAAAGCCTTCCGTTAGGAAAGATGCATCACTTGATTTTTAAGATGCACAAACAATTTCCCTTACAGACCCAGTATCCTGAGGGGTTTGTTAATGCATCAAGCCACAGAGCTCTGAGGAAAATTCCATGATGTCCCCAAAACAAGAAGACACTTAAGAGCTTCCCTCTGTTAAGCCCCTGAAGTGAAAAAAAAAAAAAAAAGTGAGTGCCAGGAGAAAAGAAAAAAATTGGAATTGTACAATTAGGGGTGGAACTATGTCTTACAGAGTCTTGGGAAAGAGACGAAAGGAAGGCAGCTTAATAATCTCAGTCCAAGTCCACATTTATATAAAATAGTCCTCATTATGTAATGTAATAGACATAATTTTATCTCTAAGCCACTGTGTTAAGAATTCCTTTTAGATGAGCCCCACCTTTGTTGGGAAAGATTCTTGGTATACCTATGTGAAATATAATAAAATGTGAGACCTCTGCCACCAGGGACCTTCAGGGGCAGAAATATGCTGGACAAAACAAAAGAACAAATCTACTGATTGTAAAAGAGATTGAAAGGAGGAAAAAGAAAAAGAGGGGTGCTGGGAAGCTATTTACTACACTAAATGCATCGTGAGAGTGAATCCTTTGCAGAAATCTGTGAAGGAATTAAGCTTTGTGTGTAGGTTCTCCAGGGGTGGAATTAAGAAAGCCAGAATACAGAAGCCACAAAGAAGGGGACAGGAAAAAAACTTAAGTTGTTCAGAATTAGCAAAAATTGTGGTGGAGATGCCAGATTCAGGAAAGGAAGTTAGGGTGACCCAACTTGTTACGGCTCTTCCAGCACTTTTTCAATGTTAGCCTTGAATGTCTTGCATCTCAGGAAGTCCCTCTGTCCCAGGCAAACCCTAGCCAGGCTGTACAGTTGAGGGTTTGAGTTTTGTTTACCTAAATTTCCTAGGACCAGGGAGGCCCAGTTGACAACTGAACTATAATTAAAGTAGCACATATAATGTTTAACTTTTGGATTCTAAATGTGACAACTTCCTACACATCAACATATATACAGACATGCAAATACCAATAGTATATGTCAAAATGCTAAGTGCATCCTCACAAATGAAATCTTCCTCCCGATCAAGAATTGCAGTTTCCACCGCAGTTTACTTGAGAGTTTTGTGCACTTAGGAAGAGCCACCTCTTTGCCAGCTCCTGTTGTAGCCCCTGAACTCAGGGGCCTTTCTACAGGAAGACAGTCCCTCCAATGCTGGTCTTTTGAGAAGCAAAGAGTAAACAGCAGAGAGCAAGAGGATCCCCCCCCATATACTCCCCTCACCCATTGCTTTCCAATCCCCCCAATTTGCATGTAGCTTGGAAGAACTGAAGCAGGGAAGGCTTCTGTGTTTCCAGCAGTGTGGAACCACTGATTTCAGCTAAAATTACATTAGTATTATGTTTTCAACAATCTGAATGCAGACTTTTAATTTTTGTAGTCTTAGAAACTGGGTAAAATACATTTATTAACAAATATGATCTCATCTCTAAACATTCACTCAGTCCATGGACTGACTCCTAAGTTGGAAGACAACATTCCAGGAGTCAGGTCAGAATTATATTTTCAGGCTAAGGGGCTTAGAATAAGGTGATATAAACTAGGTGTGTTTTATAGCAAGACATGCCTGGATTCTAATTCCGCCCTGGGCAGGAACTGGCACGTGGCCTTGGGCACGTTTCCTATGAATGAGGGGAATGACAGAGGAGAATCGAGTATGGGGACCTGAAGAACTAAAAGGATGAGGTAGAAACCACCTGAGATGGCTAAGTCTGTAGGTATAGCAGATTTAGGGAGAAAGATCAAGAGAATTCAGCATAGGATATGCTAAGGAGAGAGTTCTAGGCTGGAAGTATAAATCTAGGAGTCACTGACTTATGGATGCTATTTAAAGCTGTGATCAGATGAGATCACCAAGGAAGTGACAGCAGAGAGAGAAATGTCTGTGTGTGGCCAGGGGTACACAACTCTAGAATGAAGTTGGCTGGCCAGTACTCCCTCCTACTCCCCCTTCCCCACTTATGTTCAATCTATCCATCACAGCAGAAGGCTTGGTGCTCCTTCGTGAGGACACAGTAGCTGTAGGACAAACAATTTCAGGTTTGGACATAGAAGATGGACTGAGGCTTAGATTTGCCACAGTTAGTAACAAAGTAACTGTGTACTTTGTGTAAATCACTTCATCTCAGTAAGCTTCAGTTTCTTTACCTATAAATTGGAGACGACATTACCTCCCTATCTTTGGTTACTCATTTGGGCTGTTACAACAAAATACCATGGTCTGGATGGTTTAAACAACAAACACGTATTTCTCATAGTCTAGAGGTCAGGAAGTCCTACACCAAGACTCAGTAGATTTGGCGTCTGGTGGAATCCCACTTCCTGGTTCATAGATGGCCATCTTCTTGCTGTGTCCTCATACGGCCAAAGGGGCGAGGGAGCTTTCTGGGGTCTCTTTTATAAGGGTATTAATCCCATTCATGAGCATTCTACCCTCATAATCTAGTCACCTGCCAAAGGTCCCACCTCCTACTACCATCATATTGGGGCTGAGGACCTCAACATATGAATTTGGGTGGGACACAAAAATTCAGTCCATAACATTGTCTTAACAGCGTATCTATGACTGTTAAATAAGTTGACTAAAAAGGCTTTGTAAAATACACTTTATACAACATTATCATGTATCCAATTATAATCTCTGATAATTTCGGTGAGAAAATACTATGTTTTTATTGGTGATTAGCTACAGAGTTTGGAAGAGTATCCATCAATATTTAAAATGCATGCACCATACTCTTTGATGCAACAGTTCCAACTCTCCCACAGATACAGTTGCACACTTATAAAGATAAATGTGTTAGCCATTAACAATAACAACAAGAAACTGGAAACAATATATTTTAGTAAAGGATTGGGTGAGTAAGCCATGGTGTATTCATACTGTGCAATACCAGTTGTTAAATATAATGATAAAATTTATGTATACTGACATTAAAAAATGCCCAGGATATTTATTTAAGGTAATAATAAGCAAGTTGTAGACAGTGTGTAAAATATGGTCCAATTTCTGTTTTCAATTCCTGTATGTTCCTATTACATGTTTTGATATGTGCATACCGAAAAGACAGAGGCCATACATGATGACACTGTTGACAGTGGTCAGGAGGCTTGTGTGTGTCACTGAGGTGTTCATTTACCTCTGAGGGACAGGAATGGCATTGGGGACAATGCCTTTTACTTTCTCCTTTGACACTTCGGAATTCCTTGGGGTTTTATAAGAAACAAAAGATATTTTAAAGACATACCACAAACCAAACCCTGAGCCCCAAGGTTCTTAAGCGAGTGGGTGCACCAAGAACATAATGCATCCTTCTGGCCCAGAAAAAAAACTCTCTGTTGTGTCCCCAGCTATATTTCAATTCTGGAAACCACAGCTGTGCTTCCCACTAACCCACGTGGTAACACAGAAGCAGCAGTCCAGAAAGCGAAAATCACAGGCCCCAGAACAGGGCTACTTTGGAAAGGAAAAAGCAAATGCAAACGTATTCTGGAAGCAGATGGTGTCTGCAAGAGAAAGTGTGTTTAGCAACAAGAAGGGAATCACAGGGGAGGAGAGCAAACCAGTGAAAGAGAGACAGCCAGAGGAGGTGGTAATTAAGTGCGAAGCTGAAGATTTCCAAGGGATTTTTCAGCTTTGGCAAGAGCAGGGCCTCTGGACAATTCTGCGGAAATGTGTGGATGTTGTTTTTCATTTCTTTTCTTTATTAAAAGTATACCACTAGAACAGCAGCTCTGAACCATGATATCCTGACACTAGTTAGAATTTTTCCACGTATTGAAGTTTTCAAATAAATTACTTTTTTTTAATTTCAGCATATTATGGGGGTACAAATGTTAAGGTTATGTATATTGCCCATACCCTCCTCCCCCCTCCAGTCAGAGCCTAAGCATGACCATCCCCCAAACGTTGCACATCTCACTATGTTTGTATACCCATCCCTTCCTCCCCCCTCCCACCCTCCCGACACCCGATAAATGTTATTCCTGTATGTCCACTGAGGTGTTGATCCGTTAATACCAATTTGCTGATGAGTACATGTGGTGCTTGTTTTTCCATTCTTGAGATACTTCACTTAGTAAAATGGGTTCCAGCTCTATCCAGGAAAATACAAGATATGCTATAACACCATTGTTTCTTAAACCTGAATAGTACTCCATGGTATACACATACCACATTTTACTAATCCACTCATGTATTGATGGGCACTTGGGTTGTTTCCACAACTTTGCAATTGTGAATTGTGCAGTGCGGTTGTCAAACACCTGTTCTAGTGCAGGTGTCTTTTTTGTAGAGTGTCATTTGATCTTTTGGGTAGATGCCAAGTAGTGGAACTGCTACTTTTTTTTATAGCTAAAGAGAAGCTGAGGTTTGCCCTTTCCTCACTGGCATTCTGATAGACTTCCTGGGGTGGGAGACAAAGTCACCATTAGGGCTGAGGGAGTTGTGCAGAACCCCCAGACTATTTATCTTGTCACTGCCTGACAAGTCACTCTTCTCTGGGCTCTGGGCCTTCATGCAGGTCACTGGTAGGGTGGGCAGGTCAACCAGAAAGGGAAGAGAGGCCTGGACCCATCTAGAGTCACGCCACTTCCCAACCCTTTTACAGCCTTAACCAAGGCACAAACCAACCTCTGAAAGGTCCCACAGCAAAGAGATTAATTAACGGGTTATCTCGCCCTAAATTGCCTGCTGGCACAGCTGCTTATGATGCTAATGAGCGCCACTGAACTCTGGCCACTCCAGTAGGGAACAGCTGTAGAGGCCGGACGCCAGCTCCCCTCTCCAGTGAGGGACAGGAGTCCTATGTCTGTATCGACCTGTCTGCTCGTACTGCGACAGTTCACAGACAAGGTTACGAAGGACAGGTCTTGCGTTTGGTCCTAAGTAACCTTTTAATGTCACATAAACTTAGCCAAAGACAAGAATACATTATGACATCCCAATTCATCCGTTCTATCTTTGGGATAAAAGATATTACCATGCACCAAACGAAAGGTCAGAAGAAAAGTCTTCTACACCAGACAGGGTCGAAACCTTTCTGGGTCTTGTAAAATGGGACTTGTGATACAAGTTTATTTTAACAGAGAGCTCTGGGGTTAAATGAGCTCTAAATATTGCATTTAGAGAGGTTAGACTGCAGATATTTATATACCAATCTCAAGCTGAATTGCAGATCATATATATAAATGTGTATATATATGAAAAAATATATGTGTGTATGTATCTATTATGGAATAGTAAATTACATAGTCCTTTCCACCTATATTCCACCTATATCTCACTTAACCCTCCTTGAGGGTAGAGTTCACTTGTAACTGTGTCAGTTTCCTCTCTTGGATAAGGATTTTTTTAACATAACTATAATATCTTTATCACACCTAACAAAATGAACAATTCCTTGATATCATCTAATTCTCAGTTCATATAACATTTCCCCAAATCTTTTTATAATTGGTTCATTAGAGCCAGAATACAAACAATGTCCACACATTGCATCACACACACACACACACACGCGCGCGCGCGCACACACGTACTTACATATTTTTTTCTAGCTCTATCCACTGGGACCATAAGGGGGCTGGAAGCAGTGACATGCCCATGGCAATATCACCTGATCTTGGTTTCTTAATACTACTTTTCACCAAGAGGGACCAGGGGCCTTGGAGAAATGGCTTATTCAAGGGTTAGGGCAAGATATCACTTAACTCCAGTGAGAATGGCCTTTATAAAAAGTCTCCAAACAACAAATGCTGGCATGGATGCAGAGAGAGAGGAACACTCCTACACTGCTGGTGGGACTGCAAACTAGTTCAACCTCTGTGGAAAGCAAT
>VSMD01060904.1:0-94083 GCA_008750895.1 Mirza zaza | reverse complement strand
ACCTTCCATTTTAAATCTGTTGGCTCATCCTATCTTTCCCAGCTCTTGGAGTCATTGTGAAATTACTTCTGAAGGTGTCAGAAATGGACTTCATGTTCTTCTGTGCCTTTCGATGTTATTCTTACATGAAATATTACAGAATAAAGCATTTTTATTTCTTTTGCTATTCCAGAATTATCCTACCTTTGGCTGTCTGCTGACAAGAAGTGTTTTTCTTTGCTCATTTGGGAAAATGAGTAAATAAAAATGTAAGGTTACATTCTTTCCTAATTTTTTTTTTTTTTACTAATACAGGAAAATAAAAATGCTTTAAAAAAAAAAAACCCAAGTCAAGACAGTATTTGACAACCTATAGAATACACAAGGTTCTCTGTGAAGCATTTCCTTTTTCTTTTTTTGTTTTTGTTTTTTAACTCTGTTTGATTCTTACAGACAGGCATTAAAGTCCTTTATTTCCGGATTGTTTTCCTATTACATCTCCACCCACAGACATTTCATGTATGGGGCAGGAGAGATAGGCAAGTCCAAGGCATGTGCTCCTGCCCGCCCCAAACCATGGAGGCGCTGTGAGCCCTGAAACGTCCGAGCGTCCAGGTGCCCATGCGAGGAGGGCTTCCTTCCCGCGGTTATCTCGGAATGAAAACTGGCTGAGCAGATTACGAACTTGTTCCCACTGCAAAAACACAGCCCCCACCCTGACCCGTGTGTGACTACCCAACGTGAGCTGTTAAGGGGGAGGGTGCAAGAGTGGAATTTATGGGAGAAAGGAGAAGTGCCCCGTAAATATTCTCAGGGAAGGCTCTGCAATGCAGAGACAGGGAACAAGGGCTGGGGCAGAGCTTGCACACACAAGACCATCCCTCCCTCCTGCTCCTTCCCATATGCGGCTGAACGGTTCTCTTGCGTAGCACGGTGGCTGCCGGGAGCCAGGGGGCGTGGGAAATGGGGGGGTGTTGATCAAAGGGTGCACGCTTTCAGTGATAAGATGAACGAGTTCTGTGGGTCTAAGGTACAGCATGAGTGGTGACGGATGTGTCAGTTAATTTGATCACGATAGTCTTTACGCAATGTGGACATATACCAATCAAATCATCGCATCGTATATACCTTGAATATATACAATCTTTACTTTCAATTAAATATTGTAAAATAAAAATAAAACGCCCCACCTTCATTCTGACCTTTGATTAGATACTGGCCAGCCTCTGTCTTTCTGTCTCAGGAGACCGGCACGTGTCAAGGGAATGCACGGAGGAACAGCAAGGCTTTCCTCCTCTTCTGGGGAGTGGATGCCACTTAGTGGTGTCTGAATGAGCCAGGGGGTGGGACTCTAGCCCACTGAGTGCAACCAGAGGCCACTGCCTCTTTACTCAGTGAGGACGGTGGATGCTTGATGAATGCAGGTCTCCCTGGCTACTCTTCATGAAAGTGATGTTGCCAAGCGCATGAGGAGATGAACATTGAGAAAAGGGATCCATCCCTAAAAAGCATTCAGACTAAGAGAGACTACTACAGACCCAAAGGTAAGCCTCCAGTTTCAGCCCACATTTCCAAATGAAACGCCACATCAAGTGAATGGAAAAATGGGTTTCTCAGACCCAGCAGAGTTTAGGTGGCCCATGTCTAAATCCCCTTTCCGATGGAGCGGTGCTATTCACAACTGTAATTTTCTCATCCCTGCTGTGTTTTATACCATGGCTGCATTTGTCACAATTGATCTCCATGGAGCAAATTACATGTACTTTTTATAGGTAAAAAATTAGGGACTGTTAGGAATAATTCCAAATCACTGACCCTCATTTTTATGGATGTACATAACAGGAAATCAAATAGCTTTTAAAATTCTTTTAACTAATTAAATAGAATGGCTTCTTTGAAATGCCATTTATTAGTGAGGCAAGATTTGTTTTTGTAGCATTTTAAAGAACTATTTTTATAATGCTCACGGATTTGCCAGGAGATTAAAAAAATGGAGAATTTTTTCGTCCTCCGTAATGAGGGGGTTTTGGATATCATGGTAGAGAGAGGGGTGGGAAAGAATTATTAATTTCATTGCATAAGTTATTTCACTCTATAAATAAGAGTGCTAAACTGTAATGTAGAGTAGGAACACCTTTTAATCATTAAAATCATACCACCATTCGGCCATCAGCAAAATGGAGTTGTCACGTCCAATTTTCCTGCCAACACATTAGATTCACTGTTGGTAACTGCCAAGTGACTGTGGATCCCACCAAGGGAGGTCGCTGGTGGGGCTGGCTTCCCCTAGTGTCACTCAGAGTCAGCCCCAAGGAGCTCAAGGGAAGCAGCTTCCAGGTACCAGACCACAGACACACCCTGAACAAGAGTGGGGTGCAGAGGTCATCCCGGGAATGTGGAGAGGCACCCACCTGCCAGACCAGGTGCTCCTTGGCCCCCGGAGTTGAAGACAGGCAGGCACTCAGCACGATGGTGTGGGAAGAGGAGGTGAGGACGCTGGCGATCACAGCATCTCGCATGTTGAAGGGCAGCATGGTGTACACCACGAAGATAATGAAGAGGAAGAATGATACCTACAAAGGGGAAGAAAAGGATTGAAAATCACAGGGTGTTCTCTTCCTGCGTGCTTCCTCTTTCCTTCCTATTAAAGGCTGCGTGAAACAACATGAGAAACACGAGACATGCTCATTTAAGAAATAATATCATTACAGAATAGGACAGCACATTCCCACAAATCCACTGGATTACAGGAAAGAACTAATGAGTGTGATGGAGAAAAAGAGTTTGTTTTCAAAATTTGGGGACTTTGGGTTTTGGCATCCAAACCATTGCAGACGTTAGGTTGCAAATCTTGTCCTCAAGTAGCAGACTTTTGTGTCTGTGCTTTAGAATGCACACCGTGGATTCTTTAAGTTATCTATCAAACTGTACAGGGATACCCGGGGTGGTGGACAGGGGTGGTCTGAGAGTTAGTGAAAGTGAAAGCAGAGAGCACAGGTAGGTAATAAACAAATCAAAACAGCTTACGCATGGTTCAGCGGTTGTGGAACACAGTTTGGCAGTTCCCCAAGAAGTTAAATATAGAATAAACCATATGACTCAGCAATTCTACTGCTAAGTATATACCCTAAAGAATTGAAAACAAGTACTCGAACAAATAAATGTACACACATGTTAGTAACAGCTAACAGCATTTTCTTAACAGCCAAAAGGTGGAAATATAAGTTGCCATCACGGAATGAAGGAATAAACAGCATGTGGTATATCCATACAGTGGAATATTATCCAGCCTTAAAATGGAATAAGGTACCTATACACGCTATAAGGTGGATGAACCTCAAAAAACATCATGCTAGTTTACAAAACTTGGGCAAAAACTCATATTGTACATTCTATTTATAAAAAATATCCAGAATAAGTAATTCCATATAGACAGAAAACACACTGGAGGTTGCCAGAGGGGTGGGGAGAGGCCATGGGGCAGGGACTAGGGAGTAATTGCTTAACAGGTACAGAGTTTCCTTTGAGATGATGAAAAATGCTCTGAACCTAGGTAGAAGTGTTGTTCGCACTATTGGGAATGCACTGAATACTTCACTTTAAAATGACTAATTTACCATATGTGAATTTCACCTCAATAAAAACAATCAGTATGAAACTGCTTAAAGGTTTGGAATGGAAAAGAAAATGGGTTAGTAGGTAATAAAACAGATCCTTTTCCATCAACAAGGATGGAAAGGTGATAAATCCGGTGGGAAAGGGGCCTGAGGTCTGGGAAACAGGGGACATGGTGTGTGGCCAGCTTCTCCCGTGCAGCTCTTGAAAGGGAAGCCAGGGAAAGAGCCGGCCACACCCTCACGGCGTGTCCTGCGCCACCTGAAGGGGGCGCTGCAGCCCAGCACAGCTGGAAGGATGGGGCCGTGGGAGATCACGCCAGCTGTTCTGGTACCAAGTCTGGATGCAAGTTCGTGAGCAGAACGTGAGCAACGGGCTTTGCTCCCAACGGATTTAAAGGGGGAAGGAAGCCCGGGAGGACACCAGGCTCCTCCCCGGGGGCGCTCACAGGAGTCTGCACCGCATCTTACAACCTGAAAGGGACCGTCTGTCACCATCTCACCATTCAAGGGTGGTGTCTTATAAGCTGTGTCTGTGTAACTGTCACAGACAAAAGAGCACAGGAGAGATCAGGGAGACGCAGCCTAAAAATAAACCTGGATCCTGAAAAGGCATGTTTTCGTTTTCTACGGGGTGCTGCAACCTGCACATCCATTCATTCAGCAAAGCTGTATGAACAACCCCCACCCCCACCCCGAGGAGGCAGCGGGGTTCTGGAGGTGGAGTGTGCAGGGCAGAAGCCCTGCTCACAGGGACCTCGCAGCCCAGCGGAGGGGACACGCGTGCATGCCGCCGTCACTTCACAGTCTGCCTGTCCTGAGAGAAGGGGCACCTCCCACTGCGAGGAGACGAGGGGGCGGACAGACTCTGTACCATCTTCTCTCATTCTTGCAGGCTCAGCCGTCTCAGAACGACAGCCAAGGAGAAACCCACTGTGAGTGGGAAAAGTGACCAGGAATCCTCCCCGGGCAGCCCAGATTGAGCACAGACCATCTGCTTCCGGCCCCCGTCTCCTCCCATTCAATCTATATTTATAGGGGCCCTGAGGCCAAAAACTGTGGGTGAACAGATTACCATAGCAATATTTTTTCCTGGTAAATATTTTTTCTTTCACCTCTTTAAAAATAAGAGACTGAAGATTTTTTCAGTAAAGCATTATTATTTCACGTGTCCCGCATTCCACGTGTGATGTTCCATATATGGGATGTGAAACCCAAGGCAAAAACAATTGCCTTGACAGTTTATGTGTCAAAATGCAAAGTGCACATGGGAAGAACCAGGCATGTCTGGAAGGACTGTGAGTAAGTGGGGTCTACACGGGAAGGCTGGGCACCTCCCTCACACCGTCCTACCATGGAGGGAACATACAGGAGTTCTTGGACCCAAAAATCATATTTCAAAGCCACTAATAACTAACGCCAGCACTTGCTGGGTGCTTGGTGTGTGAATCCCTTCCCAGGTCTTCCAAAAGATCTGCTCAAGCAGCACTGAGCTGTTGGAAAGTTTCTTTAGGAATGGGAAAAACAATTGTGTAGTCACGGCCAATTAAGAAAATGAATCTACTTTGGAATCCCAAATACTCAATTTACAGGAAATACTTTCAATTAAGATATTACGTGTGTTATTTCTACACACAGCATTTATGCAAAAATCTCCTATCCTACAAGAGGTATGCAATGAATAAATGAATATTTTTGGGTATCAGAATCGACAATTACAAAAGAGAAACTCTCTTTTACAGCTACATAGTTTTCTTCTAATGCAAAAACCACTAGCATTTCTTTAAAATTATCATAATTTTTGAGTAGCTTAATTTTGGTCAGCTTTAAAATTCTAACCCTGTTTCCACTAATACATACTTCCGCAAACATTGTGAGCTTTGGAATGGAAGCATGTGGAAATTTTATCCCCAATCATCGAATGGTAAATACACCTTCAGTTTTCTGAATACAGCAGCTCCTGTTAAGAATTCATTTTGAAATGGCAAAGTGAATTTTCAAAGGTCAATTAAACAAATTACACTGGATAAAGTTCAAGGTTTTGGTGGCAGCATTTCAGGGGCCCAGCTTAGTGGTACCTGAGCAGCGTTCAGCAGGTGGCATGGGCAGCAAGGACTGTCAACGGCAGCTTCCAACCTCACTGGGTTCTTCACTCTTCATAATCCTGGAGGGCTCTAATTTTTTTTTTTTTTTTTTTTGAGCCTGCTTTCCAATGCAACATCAAATAGGGCCATATGTAAAACTAAAATGAATTTGGCACATCTAAAGAATGTGTGGGTAAAAAGCTCCAAAAAATCTCTTGGGTTTCCATGCTACCATGGGGACATTGCTGGGGCTGACACTCCCCTTAGCTGTACCTCTGTGCACTAGCTGAGAAGAGAGGAGCCTTGCACCCTGTTCCTGCAGCCCTGCCCAGAAACCCATCACCACAGTGCGTCAACACAGGACTGAAGCAGCAGCACTTGTCCAAAGAAAACGGTGTCGAGTGTGCCTCTCCACTCCAGTCCTGCATTTGCCTTTTGTGAGACACGCGTTTCTTCACACAGACCTTCTATCTGAACTCCAGGCTCCACAAGTTTCAAACCAACGAAGAGCTTGAGTTCCTAAGCACAGCTTAGCTGGTCCTTATTGATACTGAGGTCACACACACACACACACACACACACACACACAATCTCACGGGAGATTTTGTTGATGCTATGTTTACAAAAATTGGATCCTTTTACATACAATACTTTGCAGTTTTCATTTTTCATCTAACTATACATTTTTCATTTAACTATACAAAAAAATGTATACTACACTTTTTTTATTTTCATTTTTTGGGAATAAAACAAGAAGTAGCCCATCTTCTGGCTACTTCTCAGAAAGATCAGTCTCTGCTGATCAGGAGGGACTTCTCTGCCTTCCTTGTCTTAGATCTCTGCCTTGACATTCTCGATGGTGTCACTGGGCTCGACCTCGAGGGTGATGGTCTTGCCAGTCAGGGTCTTCAGAAAGATCTGTATCCCACCTTGAGATGAAGCACCAAGTCTATAGCTGTGAATATATGATTTACTTTTCACTAGTTGCAAATGTTCCAAACCAATGGGTGTGCCATCATCACTGCAGTGTTTCCTCACCAATGCTCACTCTTGGATCTATAGTAGGTTCTGGCACCTTCCAACAACCCTGCACACCTTCTGGCTTGTAGCTCCATAACCCCCATCTGTGCCTCCATCTCCACGTAGCCTTGTCCCTGTGTGTCCGTGTCTTCACATGGCATTGTCTTCTCTGGGTACCTCTGTCCAAATTCCCCACTGGTTATGAAGACACCAGTATTAATTTTAGGACCCACCCTAAATCCACTATGACTTCCTCTTAACTTGATGACATCTGCCAAGCCCCTGTTTCCAAGTAAGGTCACATTCACAGATACCAGGAGTTAGCACTTCGACCAATCTTGCTGGGGGGACACAATTCAGCCAATCAAGTCTGTGCTGTAATCAAACCACACCAAACCACACCAATCACGTCTATGCTGTAATCAGATCAGAATTTAGATCTGAGATACTTTCCACCCACTTTAGATCCATGCTCTATTCCCACATCAGGGACTAAAAGGAGGTGTCCACAGTATCAAGGTTATTTACGATCTATGAATCCAGAACTATCCAATCAAAAATGAAAAACTACATACTTTACTTTTTTGAGGAAATTACTGTGAAATGGAGAAGAGGTGAGGTACAGCTTAAGCAAAGGCTGAACTGGCACAGAGAAGGGCCCTGTCCTGACTCTATGTAGATCTACCAGGTCCCTCTCCCATCTCAGGCCTGGGGTGCAAAGCCTGTGGATTCTCAGAGTGTGGCTCAATATTTCTTTCAGACTTCAAACACAAGCAAAAAAGTTCCTGCACATGCCAATAATAACTTAAAAGATGAATTTTCTGTTGTTTTTTTTTTCCTTTCAAATGGTGCCTCAACTTTAATATCCTCACGAAGCTCTGCCAGTTTATTCCATCCTCTCCTAGAATACATAAACATGCGTAATCAGCAAGATAATCAGCATTAGTTATGTAAATCACAGGACTCTGTGGAGAAGCACACCATCAGGGAAATAGTTTCTATTTTTTATGCTAATAATGCTAAAGATAATAACATCTCAGTGAGTATAATGTAAGTATTTTATAGCTGGAAGTGGAGCTACTCAAATCATTTTACTCTCCATCAAACCTGAGAATTAGAAATACCATAGTATTTAAAGTAGTAGCTTAATTTTCAAAGACACATATTTTGTAAAAACTGCAGGAATGATTCCTTCCTAACTATAGGATTGGGGTATGGTTCTTATAACATTGAATCTTGTTGTTGCAGAATATAACTAGAAATGCCAAAATTAGTAAAAACTGCCCAAGGAAAAGATGGAATTCTTGAATATATTAATTTAATTGGTCTAATTAATCTAATTAAATCTAATCTATTAATGTCTAATTAATCTAATCTGATTCTGGATGGTAAATTCTAAATTCAAAGTAAAAATCTTCTCATTAGATGTCAACTACATCTTAAAGAATTGATGACTTTGAGAATATTTATACTATACACTAAATTAGGAGCATTTTTAAAAATTATCAGAAGGGTAACTAGAAAGCTGCATCATGGAGATGTGCTTTCACCTTTCCAAAAACAAAATCTACAAAGCGATATATACCTTTTTGTCCATATTATTGTTTCCTTATCTCGTTCCTTGAACGCACTTCAGATGAGGATTACTTTGAGTTACTAACACACTTCTGTACATAAATATCACAATCTGTGTAAAGGAGTCTTTCTTTGGTTTAACTGGGGAAACCTCAGTCATGCTGACCTTTAGTGCTGAACCGTCTGTGTGTAAAGGCCTCTGTGAGTGTCTCTATGGTTGTCCTCTTTCTCAAGTTTAACTTCCTTCCCTTCCTCCTCTCTCTTTCCCCAGGTGTGTGCGTGCGAATGTGTGTGTGTGTGTGTGTGTGTGTGTGTTTGTTCACAGGCTTCGGTGAGTCCACATAGTCCCCCCAACTGAAATTCCATCAAACCCCAGCTCTGGTTCAGGTGAAAAGCCACCTCCTCCCAGGTCAAAGACCAAGGCTGACCCACAGGAATAGATCCAAGAGAAAAGATTTACGGTGTCTCTAGCCCAACAGCTCCTCTGCAGAAAATCTCAGACCCAGGCAAGATTCTGCAACAGTTCAGGTCTGGATGCTTCCAGATACTTCTAGACCTTTCCCAGGTTCCATTCTCTTTTCAAGCACTCTGGCTGCTTTGGGTTTCAAAGAACCTCACATGGGCCTGCAGGTGGAACTCCACCAGCTCAGTTCTAAGATCTAATTCCCAATTCCATGCTCATAATACCACAGCAGATTACACAGACCTCAGAGCCAAATTATTCTTAATATCATTCCCAGGTACGCATGAAACAGAGACTATGGATTTGCCAAACAGACCTAGAGTGTAGGGGTATTTTCACCAGGGGTATTTTATTCCCCAAGAGCCAACAAACCCCTGCCCTTCATGTACTCTTCCCCATCTCATGTAAGGAAACATCTAGTCCCCAAACGAAGGAGCTATCCTCAATAGTTTCCTTTTCCTCATTCTCTCCATGCCTAGAAGACACCCTGAGCCCATCTATTCCCTCCCGCCTGTGGCTACACCATCCAAACCACACGGCCACCTCTGGATTCCTGCAGCAGCGTCCCGACAGCTACATCCCGACGGCATCCCCAGAACCAATTTTCCACACAGAAGCCAAAGCTCTAATCTTAAAAGTTAAATGCAATCACAATCCTCCCCTCCAGTGGCTCTATATAACACTCAGAAAAAAGTCAAAGTCCTCACCATGCCAATAAGGGTCCTTCCAGACCTGGACCTGGCCGACAGGTCCAATCTTATATCCTACCAACCCCCATCACCCCCACGTTCATGACCCCTCCGTCCCGGCCTCCTTGCTGCTCCTTGAATGGCCCCAGGCCTTTGCACCGGTTCTCTCGACCCCAATCTGTCCTCCTGGGATCTTCCCTTGGCTAGCTGCTGCCCCTAGCTGGGGCTGCACCTCTCCAATGTCACCCTCCTAGAGACAATGCCACCCATCCTCCCATCTAAGATGTTCCCCATTCGCTCTCTAGCTTATCACCTACCATACATCATTTATATCATTATTGGAATTAGGATGTTTATTTTTATAATTCGTCTCTTTATAAGAATGTTGTCTCCCATGCATAGACTGCAAGGTAACAAGGACACTGTCTGGACAGCTCCCTGCATCTGAAAACAGTACCCAGAGCCTTGAAAACCTTAACAATACTAACTCAAGGAAGGGAGGAAGGAAACATCTCAGGTGCAATTACACATGGAAATTATGGGCAGAAAAGCCCAGGGAGGCATGTTCTCAGTGGTGCGTAACTCCAGGGGCCTGAGCTCAGCTACACAGACATACGTTAATTCCCTACCGCCACATGATGGCACCTGGGTGGTGGTCATTTTTATCCCTGGTCATCTTAACCTCTCGTCATTAACAAAGATAACTGAGGACAGCGGAGCATCATAACTGCATATCCTTCACGAAAAGACCCACACATGCTCTATGTAATTAAAACCTCTTTAGAACAAGTAATGGAGATTAAACCAGCTTCTCTGTGTCAACGGCATGCTCTGTACACTTGTGAACCTGTGAGTGCCTGATGACTTTTACCTGCATATACGCCCCTTCCTCCCCAGTTCACTCAGAGTGTGGGAGGTACACACCTTCTCGGCACCTCCATCACTCCCCGCAACGCTAATGACCCAGCATTGCCCGTCGTTGTATGGAGCTCAAGATCTCTGCTACACCAAGCATGGTCCTTGGGCCTGAACACCAACCTCACCCGGAGTTTGTCAGAAACACACTCTCTTGGGCTCGCCCAAGTTCACTGCACGGGACTCCAGTCTAACCCTGTTCCCAAGTGCGGTGCCCATGACCCGCTCTGCTCCAGAGGGCTGTCAGTGGGCTCGGGGGCCAGTGTTACCCTGGCCATGGTGACAGTCACTGCACAGGAGTTCCCAAGCTAGAACAAGGATGATCCTTTTCAGCTAGGATAAGGATAATGCATTCAGCTCTACTGTGCAGCTCTACTCAAAGTCTGGTGCTAAATAAACGTTGACTAAATCAATGAATCAGTGAACCATGAAGAATAATTATGCATCTTTCGACTTGGTTACTAGTTTCTATTTCTTGATGCCTCCAAACCTATTTTATTTTAGAATAAAGACCATTTTCTTTAAAATAGCATTTCTTTTTAATTTCGTTTCTACTTAATAAACAATAAAACAAAAACACCAACAATTAGAGAGGACATATGATCTCTGGGCCTCCCTCAGACCTTCCTCTCTACAGTCATCAACCGTTCTCTTGCTTTTATTTTACTGACAGAGAGATTCAGAACAGGTAACTGAATTGTCCATTTGAGTCACCCAATAGTCTCTCTTATTCATATTAAATATCTGGCTATTTTAAGTAGCACCATACTTTTCTTACTGTGAAAACCACATTTAGAAATTCTTATAAATTAACTTTACACTATTCAAAAAAAAAAAAAAAAGCCTTTTGTGATCATAATTCCAGATTAAAAACTCAGGAACACGTTGATGACTGGATGATAGAAAAGATTTTATGCTTCCTATACAGTTATCTAAGGCTAAGAATATTTTCTGAATATTCAACTCTATCTTTGTACCATGCGAAAACATTTCTTTAGATGTTATATGATTAAGCCAAAGAGCACGTATTATGTTCTTTGATGGAAAGCCTGGGCTCTGAAACAGTCGTGATGAGATCATGAATCACTGGTAGCTTTCATTCCTCTTTGGAAATGTTATTCAGAGTTAGAGAGATTGATGATGGAATTGGAGGTAAAACAATAACTTTTGCTCTGCCTTTTTTTTTATTTAAAATAGGTAGGAGGCATGTCATCAATTCTAAAGAGCTTGGAAAAAGAGAGTAGTAGGATATAAAAGAAAAAACCTGATCTACCAGGGGAATAAAGGCAGCTGGCTGTCTTGCCTAGCTCTGCTTCTGCTCTGCACCCTCAGCGGCTGCTCCGAGCAGGCAGGGCGCTGCTGGGGTTTCCAGCCAAACCTCCCCTCCTTTCCTTCTCTTGCTCCCGACTCCTTGCTTGGCTCTGGAAACTCATCTACCTATATATGTCATCTTCCCCCTTCATTCACCACTCTCGCACATTCATTTATTCACCCGTGTTTATTTTAACTCTACAATATATAAGGCATTTCATTAGCTACCATAGAAAACAGAAGATCTCTGTTCTTATGACACTTAAAGTCTCTCATAAAATGAAGGCCTAGTTCCTTGCAAACTTGTCCATTTATTTCCCATGCTCTTTTTTTTTTTCCTCTAACACAAACATTATGACTGCAGGATCTCTCTGGAAGCCTGATTTGTTTAGGTAGAACCTGTAAGCTTTCTACCAGTAATTAACAAACTACTGTCTCATGTCTGACTATGGGCTGTCACCTCCAACTTCATTGTTAAAGTGCCTAACTGTGCTCCTTACGCCTGGAATGATAGTATATACTGATGCAGATTATACCGCTATTTCCCACAGTACCTGTTCAGACTGTTAAAGATTCTCTTGGCCAACATAAAAATGAGGACACGATAGCATCTTCCTTGAACTTTCCTCAATTTCCTAATGTATAAGCTGTGCTGGAATATATTATATGTTCACCATTCTTTCTTCTCTCCTTGCCCTTGCACGGAGCCCAGCAGATGGAGTACACTTCCTACCCTACTGACTTTGGACTTGGCCATGTGATTTACTTTGAGTAACGGAACATGGGCAGCAGAGACAGCTGCCAGTTCAGAACTGAGGTTTTAAGAAGCTCCAATTCACGTTTCTTCCAGCTCTCTTAGAGTCTGCGTCATCCACAACGAGCGATTCAGGGTCTGGGAAGTTGCACCTCTTCAACTGGGTTCTGGATTAAAGAGACATAGAGTAGATCTGTACCCCAAAAGTCTGGAGCCCATCCTACCTTCTGAGCCCAGGTGGGGCTAGCAGATACCAGATAAATTCTGCCAACCTGAACACTAGTAAGCATGAACTATGAAATAAATACAGTTGCTATAGCAGATGAGATTTGAGGGTTGTTCATTATTCAGCATTATCAGAACAGAAACCTAACTAATATATCAATTGTTGTCAGAAACAAGGTGCTACTGTCATGCAAATGTAAAAGTAGGTAATTGCCACTGGGACTGGCAAAGAATTGATATAGGACTTGGGCAAAATGTGAATCCATTGGAAAAAAAATCACTGGTAAGCAAGGCTTCTAAGACAGCCATTTACCAAAAATGTCCAGGCTTCACAAGCTCTTTAAATTGCATGTTTCTAAATATCTTTAGAAACAACAGAACTGAGAAAAAGTAGAACATTCCCAGAAATGTCTCTCAATATACAGAAAGAACATCGTCCAGCCTAAAATTAGTATTTTGTCTATCTCAAAATATCTTATAAGCAGGATTTACTGATAAGCATTTATTTTTACTTTAAAACTGGAAAAAAACAAGGTGTTGAGGGGTTAAGTATTTTGCCTAAAGTCATAACCCAACGTAAGAATAAACCCTGATCTTTTGCTGAAGTGAGAATGTGATTCCTACATAATCCTTGAAGGTTAGTGGAGCAGCATGAGGTAAGCTCATTCAGTAAGTGGGGGATTCATGTTATTCAAAACAAAAAGAGCCTTGAAAATCCATCTGCCCTACCAAAAACACCGTGCTCTGACACCAGGAGGCCCTTTCCCTTAGAAATTATTTTTCTCATCAAATGCAAAGAAAGGAAACAGTAAGTTCGTTTGAAAGCATTCAGGCAAAATAATGTTTCTTATAAAGTGTCTACATCTGATTTTTTTCTAGTTACATGATTAGGAGAAAATAATGTTCTCTGTGATGATTTTTAGACATTGTATTCAGAAGGCAGTAAATAACGTTCTACTTGTGACCTTAGACCCACTTACGTGACTTATGACCTACTACTTTTGTATTATTAATACAAAAGTGACTCTGCTACCGTTTCCAGCTCTCCTTAGCCCCCTTTCCATGGGCACCAGAGGGGCACAAGCCGCCCCTTCCTGTGAAGGACACCCCACCCCTCTAACTTGGTATGTGGGCATCAGACAGCCAGTCACAATATGTCGCAAATACAACCTTTTCCATCGCAACGATTCCAACTTTGCTTTCATTAATGTTCAGATTTAAATTACACAACACACTGCCATTACATAAAGGATTCAGTCTGAGCCCATATGTTCAAAGAAAATTAAACAGCTACAGCCCTCGGGTAACTAGTGTTATTCTCAGTAATCTCAGGAATTACTTCAGTAAGAGTAGCCTGACGATGCCATTAAAGAAATTAATCAATCAAATATCACAGTGCCCTGGATTTTGTTAAACCAGTTGACTGGGCCATGATAACTGTGGCCTTCATTTTCATTTATCTTTCTCTTTCTGTTCCAATGCCAGCTGTTTCATCCTATCCTGAAGGAACTGGGAGCAGGAGATCTTTGCTGCCTATAAGTCCAATATATAATAATACAAATTTTATATGTATCAGAGTTTATAACTTTTACATCACTGGCCTATATATAAAAACACCTAAAAATAGTCTGCATGCTTTATATATATGAACTTAGCTATACTGTTTTCAAGGTCCATAATCTTTTTTTTTTTTTTTTTCTTATGCTTCAGTCTTTGGCATTCCTCCAACTGTGAGGCAAACACTTCCTTGAGTGCTTGGCACCATGCTAGGCTGAATCCATGGCTAAGGAGCTGTGCCACATGCAAGCATGACCTTCGTTCTGTTTATGGGAAAATATATTGCTACATGAAATAAAGGAAAAGAAGTGATCACGACCTCAATGAAAGGTAGGCTTTGGAGAGGAAATGGTGTCCTGGAAAACTGCTTTGGATAAGACCATCTTAGAAGTGCAAAAAATCCCCAAAAAGGTAAGGTATTCATAAAAAAAAAATAATAAAGTGTTATGTAAAAGGGCTTTTATTTATATTCACTGTTTTGGTTCTTATGAATATTCATGTCCATATTCTTTTGAAACATTAAATTTATTTAATCTGAAAGGCCAGTGCTTTAGATAAGAAAAACTCATGCAGAGAAAATGAGTGAATTATTCATCTAGAAACAAATATTGTTTGGGGACTCCGCTTTTTACACTTGTGTATATTCAACATCTACACAAATCAGCAACTGGGGGAGCAGTGCATTTGTACAATGAGCTCCTACTACAAAAAGACCCTCCAAGTTCTCAATGTCTTTGTTTGCTTTTTTCCTTATTCTGAAAAAGGACAATCTCGATAGGAAGAGTGCATATCGCTGAGCTATAAAAATGAATTATTTTAGCATCTGCGTTGGCTCAGTGGGGCTTTCTTGCATTATATAACACCTTCCCGCACACTACTCAGCTCCAGTCCTTCAGCGGGGTGGCCACCTGAATCCCTCGTGTTCTCTCCTATGCATGAGTGCAAACGATCTGCAGAGAAGGTCTCGTCCAGGACAAAAATTAAACCCCACCGCCTACCACACCAACAGCTCCATCTCATTTATATGGGACTCCAGTTTGCATAGGACATGGTCTTTCTAAGCATTATTTTAGATCCTCAGGATTAAGTTTCAGGCTTATGTTACCCAATGACATGTACTAAGCTATTTAAACAAGTGTGATTTGACCACCAGTACCATGAAATCCAGTAACAAACTACACACTTTAACAGGCTTTGCATTGCTTTAAAACCACGTCAAAGACAGAAAGCACTACACTTCTTGCTAAACAATATTTATTTTTAAAGTAATAACAAGCTTATTACTACCTAAATATTAACAGATGTATAGAAATTCCTATAGGAATATGTTCCAGAGATCAATGTCAACTAACAAAACGGGAAAATTTCACACTCTTCATATTTTCACGATCCTCTCCCTTTAAAAAAGCAGATGTTAACATAGACTCCATTGGTTTTGTTTAAAGAAATATTAGATTCTAGATTCTGTAAACTTTGATATTTAAGTTTGTGTTTGGGTCCATTTCACTTGTTTTTTTCTTCCTGATTCATAACTAATTTCATCTTTGGTATTTAATAAACAGGTTCCATCACTTAAGAAGTAGCCCTGGGCACACACTTAACACACACCTAGAACACCATGAAGTGCTAGCCAGTACATAAGGACACGGGGTCAGAAGGTCACGGGCTGCCATGTCCCTGGAAGCCTACCAGGTGGTAAGCTCAATACCAGGAGATAAGGCAGGTGAAGCAGGTCTTCACCTACAAGCACATCTACACCAAGAGTACAGCCAAAACTTCAGTTAAACGTGCCTTGCCCTGATTTTTTTTTTTTGTGCCATAAACTCTCATGAGGGACAGACATAAGAAGAGTAAACGTGCATGCATGCTGATCTTTAAAAAACCCATGTTTTCCCTCATTCTGTTCTCTCCACTTGAAATGCCATCCCTGCCTTTTAAACAAAAATTGGTTAAATTATGCTCAAGATTTGCCTTTATTCAACTGCAAGGTCTGACCAGATGTCCAAGCAATGTGCACCTGTTACACGCAGCGCCCACCGCACACTGGCACTGATTTCTGTCACCAAAATACTCTTTCCCATTCCACTGCAGCTTCCCAGACCATGCTTTCTTCTTCTTTCCGTTATGATAATAATCCCAGAAATAGCCGACAGAGCTGGGCGATAGTCCCATAAGGTGGAGTTATTTAATAGACAAGGAAACCGAATCACAGAGGTGAAGCACGCTGCCTGTGTCCCCCCTGACAGCAGGTGGCAACACGTGGGTTGAAACCCTGGGATTCCGGCCCAGAGTCTGTACCCTGGACAATCTCTCCTGCCTCTGAGCTCAGCCTAAAACCAGCACACGATCATTGAACTGACGAGACTTTAGGATTAAGCCCGTCTTACTTAAGAAGTTCAAATATATTAACAATCATCACCAAGGGTACGCAGGCAATTGGTCTCTTGTTTCCACCTATGCTTACACACTTTCATGTATGCACCTGCCGTGATTCCAAAATTCAACGCATACTTCTCAGATGCTCTTAAAATCTTGAGAGGAGAGTTTTAAGAACAATGAAAAGCACTTATGTCGCTGTCATGAATCCAGGGGAAAATCATGAAACAAATAACTGTGGGTAAAGGTGGGTCCAGTGAGAATAGATGCCACGTCCTTTCTTCATTCATTAAGCAGCATTTATCAGGCACCTTCTGTGTGCCCAGCTGTGTGCTCCACGCTGGATACGGGGTGGGGGCAAAGTCTCCATCTCACAGAGCTGGTGACGTGTCAGGGACCAGATGAATTGGCAGCTCTGACAAGGGCACAGGTGTTTGCAGGTCATACCACAGAAAGAGCCCAGGAACCTGAAGAGGCAACAGCTCATACCCAGTGAGAACATTTTAGAAGGGGACAAAGTGGGCAAAGCATGGCACTGACAGAGATTCTTCACTGATGGAGCCATTATGCTCTATTAGTGTCCAAGGACGGTGGGTGATTTTAGTCTTGTCAGATGTGCATTGATAAAAGCCAATTTAGAACCAGGGTCATTCACACTTTTCCTGAAAAGACTCCAAGAAGCTGCCAGAAAAAAAAGTATGGATGAATTATTCCAGAAGAGAAGCGTAAAACTATGAATTCATAAAGCACGAGCATTCCATTGCACAGTCTCTAATGGGTGCACATTTGAATGATCTCCAATCTGGGCTTCATCTTGTAGTTAAGCCCATCTCTTTCCTTCGGACTCTATTGGCCATCAAGCCCAAGCTCTCAGGCTGGAGGGAAGAAAGAAGACCTTGTGACGCCAGGAAGATGGGCAGTTAAAGCCTGCCCCATGGCCTGGGCACCTGCGGGCATAAGATGCATTCTCTACCCTCTGGACCTCAGGGCCTCGGTCATCACTGGCTGACAAGGATGCCCACAGCAGGGGCTGCTGCCCTGCCTTCATCTGGGCACTGCCACCAAGTAAACGCACCAGGTGCTCAGGCAGAAGGAAGGCAGCTGTACAATTCCCATTTGGTGTGTGTGGACTTCAGGGTGGACGGCATCCTTTATTCTGATTATTCAAGAAATACGGATGCAAGCTTTGTTCTGTAATCACAAGTACGCATCAGTGCCAGAGAGCAGCCTTTAATTCACGCACCAGCCTGGTCCCTTTCGAGGGTTCGGTGTGGTGGTGTCCGGCTTCCTTCCCAGGTGCATCGGCCATGCCGACAGTGTCCCATCTATTGGTGATGGTGTTCCACCTGCTTAGGACAGGGACTCCCTGCATCTGGGTGGAGGCACCATTCAGTGGGAACCCCAGGTGCTGAAACGCCATGACCCTGGTGTGGCCCTGCTGTGTGGATCGTCCTATGAGTGGACCCATCCTGAGAGCAGGAGGAAGAAGCAAAGAAGCCACCGGTCCTGCAGGCTTTCACCTGGGCTTCCAGGCGATGTGAGGCTGAAGGTGGGCTAAAGGACCAGTGGGGTCCCCTCTCTCCAATAGTCAGTCTATGCCCACCTTCCCCTGTGCCTTTTATTTTTATTTTGGAAGAGACCTTGAAGTTATTTTATACTTGGAGTAGGGGAAACCTCATTATTTTTTTGGCAGGGTGTGTGGAAACCTATACTCTTAAGTCGGTATCATTTCTCGAGGTCTCTCACCAGCTGCTGAGTTTCCTAAACATTAGTTTTGAATTTGTATCCTACAGGGAAACTACTTAATTTCTTCTCAAACCAGATCGTACTATTAAAAAAATACCCTTAAGTTGACATTTTAAAAGCTCCATGATTCTGATTGAAAAGTATCAACATCTTAAGGAAGTATCTTCTTTTGTTGAATAATAGCTGATGCCACGGGGTTGCTAATCTTCGGAGATTCCCCTGCATGGTTAAGCGTTTCCATCAAGTTTATGCTCAGGACCTCTAAGGGAGCCAGCCAAGTCTGACATTAGCTTGCACATGCCTCTCTCTTCACGCGGAAGCAGACAATAGAACAGCCTCAATGAAACATCACGCCGAGAGCCTCAGCAGGAAGTCCAATAAAGGGAAGAAAATGCAGCCTTCTTTTCATTTTAAAGCTGTTATTTAAAATGCAGCTATTACTTGTGAACGATGAAAAAGCTGCTGAAAGTCATCATTAAGAACATGCATAAAGGTAAATTCCATAAACCCTGCACCGCCGCTGCAACTGTGAAATCTCTCAGCTGACAGACACCCCCACGCCTCAGAAGCCCACTCTGCCCGTGAATAAGCCTGCGTCGGCCAGTTTCCAGCCACGCCTTTTCACCTCAGACCTAGAATCCAGAATTTCTCCACGGATCTTGGTTTCTCGAGGGGGAAGAATATTTAGAAACCAGGAACTGGGTGCTAAGGGTGACCATGACTTCAGGGTGCCAGTTTTTCCTTGTCACTTATTGTGGAAAGAAACACCTAAGTAAATATATATACGACACATCATGAGTCCCACACCGCGATGTGCCTCCTCATCTCACTCAATTCCAGTGCGGATCTCTCTCCTTCCACAGTGGTGGCCCTGGCTCCTGACATGGCCAATATATTGATTCTGTCCCTCAATACACACTATTAATGACAACTTCAGAAATACCATATCAGTAAAATCGCCAAAAACAGGCCAGGTAAAGTCCAGAGGATGTGATTTTCCGTAAAGATTGTATAGCTAGAGCCCTGTGTTCAAAAGTTACCTGTATCATTTTTTCTTTCTGTGTAGTTGTCAATATTAACCATGGGTTTAGGTTGATTTGAGGGTTGGATTATTTTTCCACCTTTTAATTTTATTTTTGAAAAACTGCAGCAAGGAATAAAAATGAAAACAAAATACCATGGAACACCCAGGTAAATTTTTACTAACCTACATCAGATGAAAACAGGGTCTCTATTACTGGGTACCATTTCATTTGGAACTCTAAGGTCTACTTCATGGATTATTTGGTTTAGGTTTTCGGCATCTTTACTTGTTCTTATTTATTTATTTTTGCTGCCTTGGCCTGTCTTGGCCAGAGGGTGCAGCATTGGTGGTGTAGCGGTGAGCACAGTTGTCTGTGTCTCCTTGCATTTGCTCTGCTTTTGCTTCATGAAGGTGGATCTTCTATTACTCCACCTTGTCTACGGTAAGATCTCCTTTGTCACTATTTGCATTTCACTGGTGTACCTTTACCTCCTCCCCTTTTTTAAAGTTTTAGTTTTATATTTACAGGGAAAAAATACAAGGACGGCACAGAGTTGCCATATACCTTCCACCCACGTTCTCCTATTATCAGCATCTTACTTATGGTGTATTAGTTACACTCAGTGCACCAGTGTTCCTGTACTGCTGTTTATTAAAGGCCATGGTTTATCCAGATGTCCTTGGTTCCTCTCATGTCCATTTCCTGCCCCAGGATCCCATTAGGATCCCACTTTACAGTTAGTGTTTGTGTCTCCATAGGGTTCTCTTGGCATTGATGACCTCTCAGACTTTCTTTGTTTTTGATGACCTTGACAACTGTGAGGAGTGCTAACAAGGTATTCTATAGAATGTTCTCCCACTGAAATCTGTGTGGTGGTTTTCCCATTTTACTGGGATTTTGTGACTTTGGGTGGGAAGCCACAGAGGTGACAGGCCATTCTCCTCCCGTCCCAGCAGGGCCCAGACCATCAACAGGACTTTCCACTGTTGACACCAACTGTCGGCTGCCTGGCTGAGGCAATGCTTGTCAGATTCCTCCACTGTGAGCTGCTCTTCCCACCCCGCTTTCCAATGTACCTTCGGCAGAAAGTCCCTCCATGTGAAGCCAGCACTTAAGGAATGAGGAGCCATGCTCTCCTCATCTATAAGCAGAGTCTCTATGTAAACTACTTGGGATTCTTCTGCAGAGATCGGACCCTTCTCCCCATTTATTTATGTATTAAATCACTTGTTTCTATCAGTGTGTACTCATGAATATTTATTTTATGTTGTGGAATCTAATCCGAAACTACTTTATTCATTTTGGTGTTACAATGTGCCCAGCTTTGATCCTCCTTGGGGAAATGGCTGACTCTGAGACTGGGGCAGGAAATCTGTAGGATCAGCTTGGAGCCTCTTGTAGTGCAAGTGAATAAAAACAAGCAAAATCCCACAGTAGTGGGGCATGTCAAAGGGATACAGCCCACGAGACAAATGAGAGTGCCCCCTTTCTAAGCCTTTCCTTATCACTTTAAGTCTCTTACAAAAAGCACAGACTTGGGTTTTATTTTGTGAGCCAACATGAAGATGTTTTCCATAAGTAGGTTAAGCCCATTTATATTTACTGATATGACCGAAAGGTAACAACTTGTTCAAGCAGTTTATACTAATTTTACTGTGCACATTACATTATATTTACTATGGGTTCTTTTTCTCTATGTGGACGGTTTTCTTTGTTTTTTCATTATACTTCTTTGTATTTAGAATAGTTGTATTGTTTGCATTGCTGTTTCAGTGTTAGCATTATATATTATGTACACCATCCACAGCTGTGCATATACGTACTTCTTTAGTGCCCCTTTCCTTAATAGGCATTTGCTATTTGCTTTGTCGGTTTTAAATTATATCCTTTGACTCCCATTTATTTTACCTAAGCAACAAAGACCTCACTTTATATTTCCCCTTCTCTCTTTTCCTCCCATTTGTGAACCTCTTGTTAAACTGTGATGTCCACGTGAAGTGCACAGTTTCTAACGACACAGCATGACGGATTTCACAAAGTGAACACAGTCGTATCATCGGAATCCAGAACAAGAACCAAAACGTTTCAGGCGCCCCAGAAATACCCCTCTTTGCCCCTCCCCACCAGCAGCCACTCTGCAAAAGTAACCACTGCCTGACTTCAAATGCCACAGATCGATTTTGGCTATTTTTTAAGCTTTCTGGGAATGAAATCATAACACATGTATCCTTTAATGTTCGGCTTTTTCTGGTCAACATCACGCTTATGAGATTCACCCGTCAGTGAGTGTAATCATCATGATTCCCTCAGCCTCGCTGCTGTCTGGCATCCCAGTGTGTAAGTACACCACAGCTTATTTAACTGTTCTTCTGTTAATGCACATGTGGGTAGTTTTCAAATTTAAACTATGACCACAAATGCCGCCGAGACCACTTTTGCAGAATACTTTTGCGGAATACTATCTGCAGACTTATGTAGAATATAAGCCAAGTATGAAATTGCTGGGTAGGAGGCTAGGAACATGCTGAACTATAGTAGATACTAACTTAAAGTTTTCCAAGTAGTTGAGTCAATTTTATATTATCAAAAGCACTGACAAGTTTCATTTGTTCCATATCCTTATCAATTCTCCCATACTTGTCTGCACTTTCATTTTACTCTTAGATGTACAGAGTATCCATAAAGTTTGTAAAACAGATAAGGTTATTTGTTTTGTTTTTATTATTATTATTATTTTTTTAATGACGATGACCTAGGAGACATTGTAAATGTTCACCTATGCTTCCAGGCTTTATGGATAACATGAAAAATTTAATATATTCAGTGCACATTCTCAGTCCCTTTGTCTAAATTTCCCAGTAATGTCTTCCTGGATAAATTGTGTCCTTTAGTATGGTGCTACTCAAAGTGTGGTCTACAGACTGGCAACTCGGGAAATACAAGAAACTTTTTCCAAAATTAAGTGAATTAATTTCACTAAAGATACTGTTTAGTTCAGCCAACATTTTTTTTTTTTTTTTGCTTTTTGGTAAACAAGGTTTTATTTTATTCACCAAAGCAAGTGGTATATTGAGTTACTTTCTAGAACAAGCTCCTTATCTACTCATCATGAAACAGCCCTTTGAGGGCCACTGGTCTAGTAGATTCATAATGAAGGATTCATAATTATAATATTCCTAGAGTTCTTGATTCTTGAAAGATAGTTTGGCTGGATATAAAACTATGAGCTCACATAAAATCTATCCTTGAGTTTCTTAAAATACTATTCCATTGCTATTTTGCTTGGTACATCACTATAAAGAATACTAATGCCAATCTGATTTTCTTTCCATATATAATTAATGGATCATTTTGTATGGAGATCCTAAAGCTTTGCTCTTACCTTTAAAATCAAATTAGACTTTTGTGTGTGTGTGTGAGACAGAGTCTCACTCTGTTGCCCGGGCTAGAGTGCCCGTGGCATGAGCCCAGATCAAAGCAACCTCAAACTCCTGTGCTCAAGTGATCCTCCTGCCTCAGCCTCCCAAGTAGCTGGGACTACAGGCATGTGTCACCATGCCCGGCTAATTTTTTCTATATATTTTTAGTTGTCCAGCTAATTTCTTTCTTTCTTTCTTTCTTTTTTGTAGAGAAGGGACCTTGCTCTTACTCAGGCTGTTTTGAACTCCTGAGCTCAAACGATCCACCTGTCTCAGCCTCTCAGAGTGCTAAGATTATAGGCATGAGCTACCATGCCCAGCCTCAAAGTAGACTTGTTTAGAAGTGTCTTGGCATTGTTAGGTCAATTTTATCATGTACTTGATGAGCCCTTAAATGTCTACATTTAGGTCTTCATTAATTTTCTAAAAATTCTCGTATTAAATACCTTTTAAATATTAGGGTCGTTTCATTATATTACTTTAATTTTCAGGGACTCCAGTTATATGAACGTTGAAACTTCTTCGCCTATATTTTATAGCTATATTTTTCTAATTCTTTTTACCTCTTTATTTTATCTTGTTTATCTTGTCTATTGTCAAATCCTCAATATCTTTTATTATATTTTAATGAAAGCTATTGTGTCTTATGCACCTTTCTATTTTTCGTCAATTTTTTTCCCTGAAATTTGTCAATTCTCATTTCATATCTCCCAGTTTTTATCCATTTTTGTGCTGAGGGTTTTTCAAATTTCTAATTTGAAGTTATAAACATTATCTAAAATGCTTTTTTAAGAATATGCATTAGTGCGGAGTGGTGTGTTACATTTTCCATCCATTTTGTGTTTGTTTTGTGGTGTTTTCCAGTCTCATTTTCTGATTTCTTTGTATAGATGTTGTCTGCCATGTTCTGTTCATTAGAAATGTGTTTTATTTTCCTGAAGAAACAATACCATGTGTCTGTAGGCAAGAATGAAGAGTAGCTGCTTCTTTTGATATAATGAAGTGTACTTTCTTTAGTCAATAGCTACTTGGGAGGGAGCGGAGTGAGTTTTGATTTTTTTTATTCTTTTGTTTCAGTAGGACCTTAATTTTCATGTTCATTCTACTTTCCTTCCATTATTATACATTCAGTGAACACGCTCCCCTCCCCCTCTCCCACACCCTCTAAAAAAGCAGTGCCTTTCCAAGACTGCCACCTATGTGCTTTCAAATTACTTTTTGAAAGCTCCTGTGAGCATTCAAATTACTTTTTAAAAAATTCTCCATGAGTCAGTGTTCTGATCTACCAAGTTTAAGACTAATTTTAATATTTTCCCACTCAGGTGGGTCATTTTCTCACCGGGGATGATCTATTTTTTTCTCCATCCCTGGGCTACCATTGTCCTCTTCACTTTTACTGTGCAAATTCTTCCTGATCCTGCTCATGTGTGGTGGTTTCCATATCTGACTCTGTTGGTAGCTGGTATATAAAAATTAATTTCCCATCATATGGACTATAAAGGTGCTTGTTAATTTCTCCCTTCTCGTTGTGCTGCTGGGATGGTGATGGATGTTTTCATTTGCTTTCATTGTTGACGTGAATGTTTTCGGAAGGATTTAAGGAGAAACTCAGCTTATGAGGCTACCTAAACTAGAATACAGACACCAGAAATTATAATTTCCTATTTTTATTCCCAAGTAGTTAGCTAACACTTTTTTTGAAGACTCAAATTCATTTCCCACTGATTTGAAATAACAGATATATACTTGTAACTACTTCTATCCTAGCCATGTGTCTATTTTTATTCCGGTAGCCTAATCTTTTAATTATTACAACTTTCACACATTCTATAATAATATCACAAAAATTCAAGTAACTGTCTACAGATCTGCTTTATATAACTTCCCTGGTTATTCTTTGCTATAAGATGTTGGTGTGTCTTTCATGTTAATGTTAATGACATGTGACTAATCTCCTCATACTTACATTTGTATTTTGGTAGAGATTGACTTCAATTTAGAGAAAAGAGATGGGAAATTTGACAGGTGTTGGAGAACACTAAATCTTTGTGCTTTACCTTTGGGTTCATTAATATCTTCTCTTATGATCTTCCTTAAACTTTTATAATTCTCTTCCAGGAGTTTTGAATAAAACAAGAATTTGGGGGAAATTAATGAAGACCTCAATTTATACATTGAAGGGCCCATAAAGTACCTGAGAAAAATAGATCTAAAATGATTCATGCCAAAGGGATTCTGAACATTTTCTTCTTACATTTATTCCTATACATATTGTTATTGACATGTTAACATAATAATATATTCCTAGATATACTATTGTTAATATAAATAAAGCTATTGTCCCATTCTATTTGCTAAATTTTTGTTACTTGTATATTGAAAAGCACTGAAACTTTACATATGAACTCTTAACATAATGACTAATGAAATGACTCCATCAGTGCTAGTGGTTTTCAAATGAGTTTTTTTTGGTTTCTCAGGAGGGAATGCCAAAAATGAATAACATTTATTGAGTGCATACTATTTGGCCAACTACTATAAAAAGGCATATTACGTGCATCATGCTATTTATTTTAACAACAACGCATTTATGAAGTACATGGTAGTAATATTCTCAATTGAGAGATTACATATCAAAGCTTACAGAGGTTAAATCACCTGGCCATGATCACCCAGATATTAAGTATCAAGGTCAGTGTGTAATAGCCACAATTAATGTTAACTTTTTCTTACCCTGTCCTCTTTGTACACTTTAATTTTTCCCCTTGTTCAACCAGTTTGGTGAAGTACAACATTATCCAACAGAGTCAATAGCTTCAGATCCTTCTTTGGTCTTCATCTCAGTGGGAATTCCTCCAATGTTGCATCCTTAAAAATTTGGAGTTAGCTACTATTTTTATGAAAATGTTGCTCTTTTTAGAAACATCTTTATAAAGTGTTAAGGAAATTTCCTTTTGATTTTTATTTCACGAAAAAGTTTGCCACCTATAAGTTAGAGTGGAATTGCCTGAACTGCTTTTGAGCATACATCAAAATGACTTTGTAATTTTACCCTTTGGTAGATTAAGATATTAAAGAAATTAAACAATATTATTAAATTTTCTAATGTTGAACTTCCCCTGCACTTTCTGTGCAAACTTCTATATAGTTGTATATGGTATCTGTGACTTTGAACAAATTTCTAAATCTCTATGGGCCTGTTATACCCTTTCATATAAAATGGGAAAATTAATAATATCAGCCTCATAATATTGCTGTGAATATTATTTATTTAATTATTCCACAAATTCGTTGGGTTTCTGTTTTGTGCCAGAAACTCAATACATTTTTTCTAGGCACTATCATGACACCAGTGAGCAAAGCAGAAAAAAGATATTATAAGCTTACATTCTAGTTAATAAGATAACATAAGAACTTAGAAGAGTACCTGAAACATGGAACACCTATGTAAGCATTAGTCCCTATTATCATTATACTTCTAATATATTACTAGACTAAATTTGCCAGTATTTTCCATAAGATTCTGTATCTACAGGCAGATTTCTCAGGAGTACTTTTTGTGTTATTTTTATCAGGGTAGAATATTAGAATGATGCCAGAGTCATAAAAATGAATTGGAAAGTTTTTCTTCTCCTATTTTGGAATATGTTAAACATTATTGAAATCATCCAAATCCAGAATGAGTTTTTCTGATATTAGAGCCTTTGTGAAAATAAGTCATCTCTCTCTAAATTTCTCAAATGGTTATTTGACTGTTCCTGTTTCTTTAATTATTTTTAGGTAATATATGTATTTTATTAAAAATCCACCGACCTGATTTAGATTTTAATATCTATCAGCATAGATCTGTATGCAGCAGCTTCTGTATTTGTGCATTGCAGTGGTGGCGAGGGAAGGTGATATTTAAGGCCCACGGAGACAGCAGGTAAGGAAAAGAAAGTGTTTTTCTATCCTCTCACCACCACTTCCAATGGGGGTCTCTTCTCCTTTTTAAAAGCATGCTCTTTTACATGCTTTATTTTGTCCCCCAAAATCATATGTTTAATGAAAAATCATAAAAATAAAGTCTTAGTGAGATAGCCCCTGATAGTTCTAATTTTTGATTATTTAAATTTTGAACATCCCATCCACACTGCAACCTGGGACTGCGTCTTTGGGCAGCAACAGCAATGACAACAGCCCTGGAGCCTTCTCACCTCGCAGAGAGCGAACACACACGCCTCGGGAGGCACAAAGAAAAATTATTTTTATAAAGTTAGTCATCTTCCACATGATTACTCCTTTTTTCTAAAGTGAGTGAAAACTTTCCACTGACTGGTTAAATAATTCATTGAAACAGTCTCCAAATCTATTCCTAAATGGAAGAAGTGAAAACTATTTCATAAAGTATTTTTAGATAAGGATGTCAAAATCTTCAGATTTAGCACATTCGCATAAAGTTCCAGAGGGGAAAAAAAAGGGCACAGTATGATTTCTCCAGGTTTACTTACAATGGGACCAACTGCATTGGAAATAAAACACTCTTTAAGAGGAATCTTTCATTACCAACAGTTAAAATTAATTGCTGTCCTCAAGATTAAAAGCAATTCATAAATATATTCAGTTTAGGTCATTTAGTTTAAAAGTCACCACACTGCTTTTTAGATGCATTTCCTGGGAACAAAACAAACTTTCGAGTATTAAGTACTGACATTCTTGTGCAATGATATTTCCTTTTATGCTTACAGTATTAGTTCTAAATATCAATTGCCAAAACAATCGACTTATCCCGTGTTAAGAGTTCACGAGAGCACACGGGAGTCTTCTAAACAAACACATGTCAGGATGTAATGAGGCCCCGGATTCCCGACGTGGAGACACGGGAGTTTCCTGGCACGCGATGGAAAAGGCGAACACGTGCCCACGAAGTAGATGTGACTCCTGTCATTTACACGCGTGAAGTCAGACACAGACTGCGACGCAGGTGTGACAGGACTCACAGCTACATGTGTGTGTGCACCTAACCACAGCTCACAGCCCAGACCAAACTAGAGAGTCACTAGGAAATGAATATGACTTTGCCCATGTCCATTCGGCCAAGACAGGGAGGATCTGAACAAGAAACAATGAAAACAAAGTGCAGCAGGGACGAGGAACGGCCGGACGATTCCCTGCGGGGCACCTCAGGGTGCCAGTCCCGAGTTTGCCCAGAAAAGTGCGGTTTATAGGGAAGGAGCCGACGTTTCCATCCTCACCCTCCCCACCCACTGTCTGCAGTGGAGTCAGAGCTGCAAGTACAACTAATCAACAGGAAATCTGTTTCTTCCTTTTTCTTGCTCTTAACACCCTGTGGAGCTCTGTTACTTGACACCTTGGTGGGTCTCCCGGCAATTCACACTTGACTGGAAACCTGTGAGAGACATTACCAAGTTCTTACTGTCACTCTTACACCAAGCGGCAGCTTCTCTGCATCGGGCCGAGGTCAACACCAACAGGAATGGGACTGTCCACCTGCTTTTCTTCTGGGCCCCACCGTCTGCGAGGCCAGGAGGAGCCTCGGAAACGGCGTCTAGGCCTTGCCCACCAGGCTGGGGGAAAGACAGCGAAATCCGGGCACATATACGAAGCACTTGGCTTGGTTTTGAATAGCAGGGAAGACGCTACAAGAAGCAAAGTCACGTGCAAAGACTTCGAAGTGTGGGGAGGGAAAGCGTAGACTTGAGGGCAGAGAGATAAGGAGAGGCCAACACACTTGCAGGTTCAAACACTCCAGCAAGAAGTTTAGGCTTGGTCAGAGGCAGGAGGAGCTACGAAGGGTTCCAGGCAGGAAGGTGACTTGGTCACACTGGGTTTTAGTAAGAGTATCCGCCTGCAGAGACGGGACGGCAGGGGCCTCAGCTGGAGGCCAGGCAGGAGCTGGAAGCAAGTGAGTCCTTGGGGTGGACTGGTTGGGAAAAGGCACCTTGAGGACCACCCGCAAGAGCAGGGTGCACCCCCAGCATGCAAAGTGCTGGCTGGAGTTCAGCTCCTTCTCACCCCCTCCTCGCCTGGCACCCCCGTCTGCACACAGTGACTGCGAGGCATGGCCCACCCCACGTGGCACAGAGCAGTAGGGACCTGAGGGCCTTTCCTCCCCAACCCCCTTCCTGGACAGGGGAGGGGATGCTACAAAGCTGGCTGCTGGGTGTACGGAGCTGGGCCAGGGCACAGATCTGTGCGTTTCTGCACATACTCCATCCAGGTTCCTTCTTGCCTCCCCCTGGCCTCCTCCCCCTGGACTAGCTAGCTTGAGCTTGAAGACCCTTTGCTTGGCATGAATCAGCAACCTTTTGTGGGTCTCCGAGCAGGTGTTGCATCCCCCAGTCTAACTCCTTAAGCTCCCAGTCCCACCACTGCCCCGTCACTTCCCATTTATGGGTGGCCCGCTCTCTCGTCACCAAGGAAACAGGGACAGCGGGGGGACCACTCCCCCCAACCCCGAACCCGCACGCCCACCATCTCCACGTCTACCCGCGCAGTTCGGAAGGAGGGGAGCCCCTCCAGCCCCACGCTGTGGGCACGGGGGCTTCAGCCTCAAGCAACTGAGCTCCGCCAACCGGTGAGCCTCACCCATCCGCGCTTGCATCTACCTCCAGATCCTTCCAATCCATTTAAAAACAGCTTCACGTCTCCTCCTTTCTGAATCAAAGCACTGACGGACGCCACTCTCCTTTACTTTCCCTCATTTTCTTGAAGGACTCCTGCTCATCATGCCCACGCCAGGCACGGCACGACCAGTGCCCTCCAAGCCCGCGGAAACCTTCTGGAAGGCACCCATGGCCGAGCCGCGCCCACCCTTCCTCTCGACTCTCCTCCTGGACTTCCAGATCCCGACTGGCTCCCGCTTCCTGCCCACACCTGTGACTTGACTTTTGCTCTTTTCCTTCCTTTCTCCCTCTTTCGCCATTACTTACATCAGCGCCGTGTAATCTCTTTGGCATCAGCCACCACCCTGAGAAGCTCACCTCCGATGCCCAGACCACAGGGTCTCCTGCTTACGTTTCCTGCCCATCATGCACCTCCACAGCTCCCCGGACACTCTGCACACTTCCGCCGTCGCCCTCAGCCCTGGCCTGTCTCTTGCATGTGGATCTCCATTAAAGGCACTGCCTTCCTTCTTCCTGGGCGGGCACCCAGACACCCAGAGTTCTCCCCGAATCTAACTGGTCAACGAGAGCTGGCAATGCAGAGACTGACCTACCCAGACATCCATCGCGCCTGCTCCCTTCCTCGGTTCCTACAGCCTTTCTGTATTTAATGCCCTCTTTGGCTTCTGACGGCCCATTACAGTCATTTCCTGACTGAGCGGCCAGGTGCTAGCCTTAATTTTCTCCAATCTAAATCCCACACTGCAAAACGGCTGAAGCATGAACATGACCACATTCCTTTTCCAAAAAAAAAAAACAAATAAACGAAAAGACTGGATGATTAACCAATGCTTGGATTAAAAAAAAAAAAAAACACGACAACTCCCCACGGCATGACACAGCAGGTCTTTTAAAACCTGACCCCCGCCTACTCTTCTGGTCCCTCTTCCAGTCACGTCGCTGACCTCTGACCCCACACAGTGTCTGGTGGCCGCGGGGTAAGACATGTCACGTGTCTTTCTCACCTCCATCCTCGGGATGGGCCTCTACCTTGCCCCCAAGATTGCCTGGTCACTGTCAGAACCCGAGTCCAAGCTGGACCTCGAATGGTGCTGCCGAGGAGTAGACTCTCCCTGCACAGGGACCTGGGCATGCGCCACCCTCTCCACGGCAGCACGGCCACCCTGGCCGCCGTGGCGTCTACCCCATGACACGTGAGCTCCCGCGAGGCAGAGCCCGTTCTCACCCAGCGCTGCACGCCGGTGTCTGTCAGAGAGCCCGGCACACACGGGAAGTCCAGTTCATCCTTTTTAAAATTTAATAAAAGGCCGCAATGCGGAACATGGAAACAGAATGTGCTAAATAGATAGATGAATAAAACAAAATGACTTGTTCAGTTGTTTTTGTGCTTCTAAAACACACATTCTAAATGATCCCCAATGGAGACCAGCGATCATTTAAAAAGATAAAAGTTAATAATAAAGTCAGTTTCGTATTGAAAACACGATGTCATCAACCCAGTTAGGGGCTACAACTTCTTTGTTACATAAAGTAGTGATTTTAACATGTTTAGACTTATATGTCAATGTCCTATTTTTTTAAACTACCTACCAAAATAATCTAACCAAATTATCTATTTTTTTAGAGAATTGTCTAATTTTCTAAAATTATGAACATTATCTAATTTTTTTCTGTATGCAGTGTACAAAATGAAATGAACAAAAATGATAATTCAAAGTAAAAATAATACTGGGCTAATTTTCTCCTTTATGAGATTCACCAAAGATCAATTTTATGCAATTACTTTTTTTATTACTTTGTACGTCCTCTTACAACCACAGTGTGGAAGAAAGTAAGTAATGTGAAATAAACATCATTTTGAATTAGATTATTTTCAAGCCAAGCACAGATTTGTGAGAATGCATCTTGAATATTATAGAGTTCTAGCTATCAAAGAGATACAATTCACTGATAGAGTAAAATCCTCAGCTACCATTCGTTGGTTATAGTTAACTTTGTACTTCTTGAGCTCCCACTCAACATAATTAAACTCATTTTGTGATTTTCTTACTGTCCTTTGGATTGTGAAGTGGGTATGATTTTAAAATGCAATAGCACTGCCCTTTCCCTCAAGTTTATGTCCTCAGTTAGGTATATTTCACTTTCAAAGTTTCTGTTTCTTACTTGCATCATACTGCATGACCTTATTACTTAACCGACTTGGGGTGACAGTGATTTATGACATTTCCAATGTGCCTTCCCTAAACTTCCACTGAAGGGACATGTCCGTGCAGCTTGGCCTTTGGAAAGGCTGCTTGGCGAACCTCAGACCACACAGATTTATGACACTTAGCCATCTGCCAGGCGATTCCCACACCAAAGTGATGGGTGTGTCTGTGTATGTGTGTGTGTGTGTGTGTGTGTGTGTGTGTATACTTTGTTGGCCGGAGTATATGTAATTACCTATAAGGTACATTTCTACTCACTTTTTTGTTCGTTTTGATTGGAACAATAAGATCTGAAGAGGAGAGTTTCCTTGTCAATGTATGCACTAAAGCCTCTGTTGCCTCACTACATCTAAAGTGCAGTGCTGAATTCACCTCATCAAGGCCATTTCACCTCTGAGCAACAGGTAACAGGCACAGCCCTGTCCATGCAATGCTTTCCATTCACCCTACACGTCCCAAGCGGGTGGGGACAGGCAGCCGTCAGCTTGCACCGAACTGTGAGCAGTTAAATATGCTCATCTGAAAACAGTTCCATTTAATATCAGAGAAAAGAACATCTGCAAGCCATAAACAGTGTCACTAACAGAATAAAAGGACAGCCCTTGTAGAAGCTATCCATATTGAACAACTCCCTCCAGTTGTAAGGGGAAAGAGCTAAGGTCAATTCTGCACACATGAATATTTTATTCATCTATTTTCATCTACGAAAACTCCTATTCACTAGTAACAATGACCTCCAATCACATATCGAATTCCCTTCTCTCAGAAAACGGTGTCCCTGCCCACTAGGAATAATAATTATTTTTTGGATCATACAGTAATTTTATTTTTAATGTTTTGAGGAAACATCATCCTATTTTCCGTAGTGGCTATACTATACCATTTTACGTTCCCACTAGCAGAGCACAAGTCAAGTGTTCTAATTGCTCCACATCCTCCCCAATACCTGCTATTTTTTTTTTTTCATAAGAGCCATCCTAATGAGTATGATGTGGTATATTATTGTGGCTTTTGATTTGTAGTTCCCTGATAGCGATATGGAGCAACTTTTCATGTGTTTATTGGCATTTGTATATCTTCTTTGGAGAAATGTCTATTCAAGTCCTTTGCCCATTTTTTAATAGGGTTGTTTTGTTATTGTTTTTGAGTTTTAGGAGTTCTCTAAATATCCTGAATATTAATCCCTTATCAGATTATGTGATTTGCAAATATTTTCTTCCATTTTGTGGGTTGCCTTTTTATTCTGTTGACAGTGTCTTTTAATACATAAAAGTTTTACATTTTGATGAAGTCCAGTTGTCCATTTTTCTTTTTCTTTCCTTTGTCTTTGGCATCATAGCCAAGAAATTATTAATTTTTACCACTCCAGTCCATAAAGCCTTTACTTCTACATTAAATGAAATGTTAAATCTGTCTTCAAATTCAAACTAAAAGCACAGAAACCAGGAACGACAGAAGAGCAGTCTCCCACCCCGGCTGTGTGCGGCTCGAGTCTCCACGTCCGTCAGCACAGGGCAGCGCGGGTCTGGGGGCGGGGGTCTCCAAGAGCGAGCCCTCCCCTCACACGCACGCGCGAGAGCAGAAGGAGCAAAGGCAACTGCAGAGGGTGATCTGTGTTTTTTACCACGGGAGGCCCCGGGGTGCTGCCAACCCAAGCGCCCCACCCCAAGTTGGAGGTGGGGGTGCAGGGCCAGGCATGGGGGTGGGAGGGGATCATGCTAAGCAACAGAGCAGCGACCCCACGACAGGCCAAGCCACGAGGAGAGAAAGATGCGGGTGTTAAGTCACACGGGTGGTCCTAACGGAAGGAATAACCGCAGAAGGGGCTGAGCGGAGAGGTGGTCCGGGTCCTCGACATCACAGAGAGAGCCCGATATTCAGTGAGCAAGTCGTGCCGGAGACAGAGCAGCCAGGAGCGTGCGGCCACGGTCCTGGATGGGCAGGTGCTTCTCAGGGTGGCACCAAGGGGCACCCCTGTCCTCAAACGTGCTTTGTAAGAACTGCTGACAGGCCTCAGAGACTGGGTAATTTTTGAAAGTTTGTGTGAAAGGGGGGTATTCCATGAAGCCCAAAACATGTTTTTTTGTAGTAGAAACAGGAGTGGGGGAGAGAGGCTGCAGGAGTTTGCTCTGGATGGGGCAAGAGAGTCACTGTTTTTCTCAGTTTTCTTAGAGAAATGGTCAGTTGGAGAGGAGGCCTGGCTTGGCCATCGGATCCAGCAATTTCAGCCCGTCAGATGGTGATTAGGGACAGGAGCCTCGTTCTTTAGGGGAAGCTCACTCAGGGGCCCCTCTGGAGCTTCTCAAGCAGGTCTGGCCCACGGATGAGTCCAGGAAAGAGAACAGAAGCTTCAGCTTTCCCAGGAATCATGGCATTATGGGCCAGGCACCAGGGAGGGTCTTTGCGATTCTAGAAGAATCTAGGAAATTCTAGAAGATTCTAGGAAAAGGTTTCTCAGGGCACTGCCCTATGAAGAAGAGGGACTGTGAGAAATTCCCCGTGGTAGGCAGGCCATGGTGCTATAGGACATCAAGCTTCCAATTTCAGGGAGTTCCTCTGTGTTTTTTTGCTGTGCTTTCACCGTTACCCCTAAAAGAGCAAGGGGGGATAAGCCACAGCACGATGCAGGCTTGAGAGAATAGGGTTAAGTGCAGAGGAAGCAGAGGTTCCAGGGACAGCTAAACTGGAGAAACGCAAGTCTCTCGGGAACATGCTCGGGGTAAAGGCACCAAATTCCCCACAGGACATGGGACGGAGGCATTTGGTGACCCCACAAGCCCATACACCCCACGGAAATCCTGGCAAGACCACCTGGGTTACTTTTAATGAACTACAGGCTCACAATTAACACCTCAATGTATTTTTCTTTCCTTTCAGTAGGAACCCAAAGTCTAAAAAGCCTTTTTCATGATGTGCATTTTGAACATACAAGCTTTCACCTACACTACCCAGAGTTTTCCAATAAAAGAATTTCTAAACAGTCTAACTTGTCTCACACGAATGCACACTTCACTCCTGAAATAAAACATGGAAATCAGTGTAGATTGTGACTCAAAAGCACCAGTTTTCGAATGATTTCACGTCGGATGGGTTATTCTCACCATCGGAAGTGGAGAAGTCGTCATTCTCTCTCTGGGCACTGTGATCTGGGACACGACATTTTTAATGTCCCCCTGGGAAAAACGGGAATGAAAACGTTGACTTCCTAGGGAACCGACTGCTCTGACAGTGAACAAAACACACGTGCTAGCTGGGCCTGTGCATGTGAAGAGAGTCCCACCACACGTGTCCTCAGCCGTCCGCAGCCTGAGCTGTCCCTGTGTCAGGCCTCTGGTAAAACACAGGCTGTCTCTGCCCTCAGGAAGCTTCTTGAAAGGAGGGAGAGACTTTCGTTATATAAATGGCTAGCTAAGACTCAGGCTGTGTGTCCATGACGAGGCCCACGAGAGGAAAACGGTGTGCTGAGGGCACACACAGCGTGGGGACATGAACTGGCCCCTCATGTTTGCAGGTGGTGGAGGTGGCAGTGGGGTCACTACGCTGAGAACATGGCAGGTGCGACCCAGAGGAGGAGAACCACGACTCAGGTGCAGGCAGTGGGGAGGAGAGGCCAGTGTGTTCTGGGTGACAGGAGCGGCCAGTGCCAGAAGGACACTGGGAGTGGGCAGACACTTGGCTGTGAGGGTCTGGACAAGGAGGGGTGAGTCTGGAGCGTGGGTGGACAGCTATCCGATCTCAGTGATGGCTATTTTCAGGGGTCATGATGCTTTCCTAAAGGTCCATGCCCACATAAGCCCTCTTAAGACACCTTGAAGGACACCTTCCTTCTGCCATCATGCACTAGGACTAATGCTCAGAAACCATGGGGAGCCTATGCCTGGGACCACTGCCTCCTTGGCGTGGTTTCCGGTTCCCAGAGGCAGGTCTTCTTCTGCACGATGGGGACGCTGAGGCCATTCCCCTTCTAGGAAATGGCCTGTCAAGGAACCTGCGTATGGCACTTGCCTAGCCCGGAGCAGCGTGATCACCACCAGGCACCGGCTCTCTGACTTAGCTCACACCTAATGCTCATGTCTCAAGGCTGTTTGTTCCAATAAACACATGTACTCCGCAGTCAGTACTTTTGATAAAATTTCTTGAAAATGTCAGAAGGCATGGAGGCAAGGAGCTGACGGTGCACTGAACGAGGTGAAGCTAAGCAGGATGATTCAGGCACTCTACCCTGTTTTCCGAAGCACGAGGTCTGTTTCCACAGTAACAGCCCAAGGTGTCAGGGATGTTCGCAGTTGCTCATGCAGCCGCCGGCTGATGCATACAGTGGGTGTTGGCCTCACCTAAGTATCGTCTGAAACTCTCGGCTTTTAATACAAGAACTTTTTTTTTAACTGCCCTTAAAATTCATTTTTAAAATAACTTTGAGAGACTCACACAAAAAGTTTGTAAACTAACTATCAGGGGCCGGGCACGGTAGCTCACACCTGTAATCCTAGCACTCTAGGAGGCCGAGGCGGGAAGATCGCTCAAGGTCAGGAGTTCTAACGAAACCAGCCTGAGCAAGAGCGAGACCTCGCCTCTACTAAAAATAGAAAGAAATTAATTGGACAACTAAAAATATATAGAAAAATTAGCCAGGCATGGTGGCGCATGCCTGTAGTCCCAGCTACTCGGGAGGCTGAGGCAGGAGGATCGCTTGAGCCCAGGAATTTGAGGTTGCTGTGAGCTAGGCTGATGCCACAGCACTCTAGCCCGGGCAATAGAGTGAGACTCTGTCTCAAAAACAGAAAAGAAAAAAAAAAAAAAACTAACTATCAGGGATGTTCCGGAAGAGTCAAATAAAGATGTCCATGTGTCTTTATGTACAGATGTGCATGTTAGTTCCTGTGTATATAAGCACTCAAATACATGTACATTTATGCGCACATTTACACATGTATATATGCATGTGTGTATAAACTTTGGCTGTTAGAATATTTCATAAAAATCTTTGACATTTGCAATAACACCACGATGAAGAGATGCAGTCTAGTCGTGCACACGCCCAGTGCTCACCTGCCCCTGCAGACATTCCCCCAGGAATGCTCTCGTCTTACACTCTGTTAATGAATAAAGTCACATGTACTTTCACTTTGGTTTTACACTTAGAACTTTAATTATACAATTTCCTTAACAAATAAGAATGTTTTTTTCTGTTTTATTTTACCTTCATAGTAATAGATATTCATTAAACAAAACACAGAAGATTCAGATGAGGAGGAAATACCAATGCAAATCTCTCCAATATCCACACCCATAGGTCACGCCTTTGATTACCTGGATATTTATCCTTCTATCCCTTTTCTAAGATAAATAACAAAAATGGGATGGCACTACACATATTATTCTGTAATGACACACTACAACGAAAATATGAATAGATATCTATATATCATAATTTTTACTAATGTATCATAGCTATTTTCTAAATCTCGCTTTTCTTTACTATGGAATACTTTTATGAAGATTCAGTTACATATTTTGCATATTTATGTAATTATATTTTTAGGATAGTTTACCAGAAATGGAACTGATATGTCAAAGGAAATGCACATTTGAAGACTTAAGAAAAAATTTGCCAAAATACACTTCCAGGGATGTGTAGCAATCTACATTCCACTGGGAGTATATGAGCATGCCTCTTCTGTTTGGCATCATAATTCTGTTTTGAATGTGTTGTATCCCTGACATGTTAGTTTGAATTTATTTACTTTTATTTATTACCCATGAGACTGAACTTAATTATTTTTCACATATTTGTTTTGTGATTTTTACATTCATATCTTTGTCTAGTCCTCTTTTAGGGTTTTGATCTTTTTATTAAACTGAAGAAGCTCTTTCTATATCAAGAGCATTATATTTTGCCTCTTGGATAAGTTTCAAGTACCTTTCCCAGTTGGTAGCTTATTTTTAAAATTCCTTATTGTATGTATCTGTGTTTTCTTTTGGAATTTATAAAAGTATTAAATGTGTGTGTGCGGCCACATCCATCCAAGTTTTGGAGGGAGAAAGGGATTCCCTACACAGAGTAGATAAAGAGAGCTGACAACTGGCCACCGGATTTAGCAACGTGGAAGTTACTGGTGACCTTGGCAAGGTGACCTTAAGTGCAGTTTCAGCAGAATAGGCTGATTCTGTGGAACTAGGCTCTTCTCTGGCTTCTCTTACTTTCCTACTGAACTCACCCACTCCAGGCCAGTGTGGAGTCCAGGAAAAACTGAGACCAAGTGGCACTGGCAACTTTTTGCAGGACTTTTTTCTTTTTCTTTCTTTCTTTCTTTTTTTTTTTTTTTTAATAAATGGGAAGAGAAGAATGGGACGGTAGTTTATGGGAAATGGCATCAGGAGTACTGTGTTTTAAGATGTAAAAAATAACATGTAAGTGTGTCATAGGAAAAGATCTAGCAGAAAGGGAGATTTTAGGATGCAGAAGAGAAAGAGAAAAACTGCTGGAATGGACCCTTGGGTAGCTGAGAATATCTGAAAATCAGTGCCCAAGACGGGGAGTCGGACCAAGACTGGAGACCCACAGGCAGGTCAAAGTTTATCACGGGAAGGAAGACTGAGTATAGAAGTGTAGGTATGTGGACACGGTGGTGGAAGCTCTTCAGATTGTCTGAAACCTTCCTTCCAGTGAAATAGGGTAGGAAGCAAGGTTATCGGCTGGGAGCACGGATGGGGAGAGGAGGGGAGAGGATATTGACAGCAGCTGCTTTCTGGGCAGTTCCCGAAGGGTATGGAACTCAGTCCCTCTATAGCAGGAGGCCTCAGCTCTCCTGCGCTCAAGACCCCTTTAGGTTCATAGGGACCCTGAAGCCATTTCATTATTTTCCTTGTAAAGGTGGTACACACCTTTGTTACGAAGCTTATTTTGCAGATTCTGTAAATTGGATCACTTTTACTTAATTCACTTTCTAACTGGGTATTAATAGCTTATGAATAAATCCTGAATGCTATATATTTATCTGAATTTATCATTTAGCTGATCAATTAGAAGACTTCTCAAAGCACTGACAATAACTATTTTCAACCCAGTAGCATGTAAGTAGAATAAAAGTTTGGGATATTATAATTGATTTAAAATTATGTTTTGTCAAGAGGATGACCATTGAATTCATTAATATATGAATGCAAATGAGCATTGATGTCCTACAGGAATATCATTTAACTTCTTGGAATCTGGGTTTCCTCATCCATAAAAATAAAATCTCCACTCTATCAACCGTTTCAGTGATGTTAATAATAATATGTGTTCTGTCTAAATTTTCCAGCAACCTGAAAATGGTAATTGTTAATATTAGTAAAGAGAGATAACTGCAGATCAGTTAAGGCTTGATAGTGAAAGACAACAGAATCACCCCTTGTGTACTGATCAGGATTTGGAGTGGAAAAGAGGAGACAGGGGCCACCCACAGGAGAAGGGAGAAGACAGGAGAAGGGGTGCTCCTGTGGGAGCAGCCACCTTCCAGCACCTTCTGTGTGGCACCCCCATCCCACGTCAGCTCCCAGGCTCCAAATGCATCAAAGCCAGGGTCATGTCAAGGGCCGTACAGAACTGCCTTCATGTAAAGGAGCTTTCAAAATTCATTACCTTATGGTTGACTACCCTGATATTTTTGTATGACATTTATGAAATGAAACATTTTCAGTATTCTGGTTAATAATAAATTAAAACAAATGCAATTGGTTTTTCTAAGATGAACTGCATTTTTTACTTTAAATGTACTGCAATTTAGTTTTCAATCACTGAAAACTAGACCATTCTCTGAGGGATTACCTACATTGTAAATTCTTCAATCAGAGACTTCCAGTAGATCAGTACTTTTTAAAAAATTCTATGAATACATAATAATTTTACATATTTATGAGATGCATGTGATATTTTGATACATGCATGTATTGTGTAATGGTCAAATCAGGGTGTTTAAGATATCCATCACCTCAAACATTTATCATTTCTTTGTGTTAGGAATATTTTAATTCTTTTCCTCTATTTTGAAATATATAATAAATTATTGTAAACCTACTGTATTATCTAACACTAGAACTTATTCCTTCTACTTAATTGTATATGCCCCTTAACAAACCTCTCTTCATGCCCCCACTCCACCTCTGATAACCATCATTCCACTCTCCAGCTCTGTGGGACCCACTTTTTTAGCTCTCATATATGAGTGAGAACAGGTAGTATTTGTCTTTCTGTGCCTGGCTTATTTCACTTAACATAGTGACTTCCAGTTTTACCTGTGTTGCTGCGAATGACAATATTTCATTCTTTTTTTTACAGATGAATAGTATTTCATTGTGTATATATATCACATTTTCTTTATCCACTCACCTGTTGATGAACGCTTATACTGATTCCGTATTTTAACTATTGTGAATAGTGTTACAGTAAACATGGGGGTGCAGGTATCCCTTTGATCTCTTTTACTTTGGATAAATACCTAACAGTAGGATTGCTAGATTGTCTGGTAGTTCTACTTTTAGTTTCTTGAGGGCCCTTCATGCTGTTTTCCATAATGAATGTACTAATTTACATTCCCACCAACAGTGTATAAGAGTTCCCTTTTCTCCACATCCTCAAGCACAGGCAACAAACACAAAATAGACAAATGGGACCATATCAAACTAAAAAGCTTCTGCACAGCAAAGGAAACAATCAACAGAGTGAAGGGACAACCTGTAGAATGGGAGAAAACAATTGCAAACCATCTGACAAGACACTGGTACCCAGAATATACAAGGAATTCAAACAACTCAATAGCAAATAATAATAATCCCCTTAAAAAGTAGGCAAAGGATCTGAATAGACATTTCTCATTTCTCAAAAGAAGACATACAATCATATGCAAGTAAGATTGATAATACAAAAGAAAAACAAGAAAAAAGAAGACAACATACAAATGGCCAACAGTGACATGAAAAAGTGCTAACCATCTCCAACCATGAGGGATATGCAGATCAAAACCACAATGAGATATCATCTCACCCTAGATCATTACTTTCTGAAAATTCAAATCTTATACTATTTCTGAATCAGAAGGGGAAACACACATATAGGCAGACTTAGAACTATGATAATTCACCTTAAATCGTGACTCTTAGAACTGCATTTCAAACTAACTTCCTGCAGTGATTGCACCATCTTAAAAATAAAATATAGTAATTGCGCCATCTAATTATTGATAGAACAGATTTAACAAGCTGTAAGATTGTGGCTAAAATTAGGTAACTCTTGAGATCACAGTTGGCTTTTATTTTTACACATGAATAAGTAACCTTATGATCCCAGCACCTGGTAATCCAATATATCCAAAACATCATGGTTTAGTTATAATCTTATCATTCTTCTTCAAATGTGTTCCTTATTAAAAAGCTTTACTTTTTTCCTGCATGTCCTCATGCTGAATTTGAACCTCTTAAAACATCAACACATGAAATATATTCATGAACCAAGCATATAATAATCTACAATAGATTACAGGGAGGTCAGCAATAATATATCACAAGCTTAATCACAGTTTCTGCTCAGTTTCAATCATCCAAACCCTGACAATTATATAACATCTAAAAAACCATGCCTTTACAAAATAGAAGATAGACTTTTAATTTCATAAGGTCCTATTTATTCTAAATTCAGGCATTTTACTAGTATAAATGACACTCTAAATTATCAAGTTAAACTTAAAAATTCACACTTGAGCTTGATCAAAGACTGTTACCAAATATCCTATATGCAGCTGTGGTCATACAGAGATTAGTGTTTTTCCATAACCCACAATAAATATTATAAAATCTGTCAGCCCTTTGGACAACTCTAATGGGCCACCAGTGCAAAGTAAACATACTTTTGGTACCAAATTTATTTCAGGCCAGGGACTCTCCCTTTAAAGAAACATCACCGGAGTAGCTTGTGTTTAATAATCCTATACAAACAGAGGGGCCTTTGTGTGCTTTCAAAGATTAGCCTTACCCTAAAACATTAGCTGACAAAACAATATTACCTCATCAAATGCGTTTCCACTTTCATTCAAACAGATAAAATAAACATTTATTGAGTAACAAAGACACACCATCCATTCAACAGATATTTGAGTTTCTGGTATGTTTAAATATATTACATAATTATTAAGATTATATATGCACACATTATACATACATATGTACATGTAAGTGCATACGCAAGAAATTAATGGAAAAGGTGGCAATATTTTTATATGGGTTAATATTTCCTTACATGTTATTCCAATGGCATATGCTGTAATGGTCAGGCTAACACCAGTTAACATGTTTGTTTAAAGCCTCTTATTTTAGTAGAACTCAGATCCTTGTTAATCATTTTATTATCAGTCAGCTAAGCCTGGAATCGCCCACCTGTTCAGAGAGTGAACCCATCATCAAGACACCCTGGCCACCTGAAGGAGGAAGTTATACCTGCTCAGAGAGCCCCAGGTGGAAATGAATAGGCCCCTAGTCTACAATACTGACAAAGCAAACATGCAGTTCCAGAAATACCACATCACAGTCACTTATATCAGTCAACATTTTATACTCAGTCCATCAGTCAAGAAATCCTTTCCAGTTATTTTAAATCTCCCAGGCACTGTGTGGGGTAAAAGATCAAATAAAGTGAACTCAATGTCCTTAAATTCACAGTGGTGTCTGTTCACAAAAAGTAATCACCGCCTGCTGGGTTATCTGCATCTAATCTATGTAACTGAATATTTGTGCTGCTTTATTGAAATCACTAGATGCTACGCACGGAGCAATAATATGGCAAAGATGACGAGTTCAGTCTCCACAGAGATCAGTCAGTGTCACAAAAAGACTTGTTTCAATTCTACAGACTCAGTTCTGATCAGGCCTCAAACAATACTTCACACAAAGGTATTTTACCTAAAAATGCAGAAATAAATGTAAACCGAAGCCTGGATCTTTAAAAGCTAACGAAAGAAAAAAGAACACCACCGCTATGAATAGCCCTAGTTGCTAAGGTGCCAGGGATAAGGCTGGGAGGTGACTTGCTCTTGGGTCCTGGGCAGGACGGACAGCAACTGGACTGGGAGCCGGAGGGAAGAGCCTCTAGTTTTCGTTCACCTCCCAACTCAAGGTTGAAAATTCAGCAAGTATAATAGAAATAAATACACCATTCCACATATTTATTTCTTTAAAATTGACAGTTCCAGAATCACGCAGATAATACTCTAAAGCAACGAGTGAAGGTACATAAGAAATTAGGCTGGGATTAAAGATATCAAATAGGTTTTCTGTTTTCTAAAAAAATAATTCAATGTTCTCTGCCTCTTGATTTGGCCTAACTCTCTTCATGAGGCTCTCTTTGGAGAAAACATGAAGTCTTTACTGCAAGGATCCTATTGCTTTCACAACCCATTATCCTAGCAGAGGAATCATAGAAGCAGGTAGAGATAAATGCAAGAACAACAGCAAGGTAATGTTAAGTGTGGAACAAGCTTTACCAGATAAATTGATGCTAGAGAAAGTATTTGCAGAGCTAAAATTTTATGGTTTTCCAAAAGTACTTTTAAGTTTCCTGGACTCAAAATAATACTCTAAGTGTCAAAGAACAGCAAGCTGTGATATATTTTTTCTGGCTGCTCTAAAGTTTGTCTACTCCTCTCTGATGTTATTACTGGGTTACAATAAAAAAAAAAAGCAAAGACAGTGAATGAACTTCAAAAACATGTTCTCATTAGGAACATTACCTATATAATTAGGAAACAAGGTACTGACTTCTACATAAGAGAACAATGTGAGCACCAGAAATTTTTGATGTTTTGGAAATGAAGAGATTTCTGGAGACCCTTCATTTGATGTGGATCTGGTTCATTCCTTAGCTAAACCAGACAGAACCACAAGACCAGCTCTGAGAAGGAGCTTCAGGGACACCTGGATCATCTCCAGGGGTCTTGTCTGTAGGTCACTGAGAACCAAACTTGTAAGTAGACTGGCCTCAGGCTGAGAAAGTTCCTGAGCCAAGGGGAAGGGGCAATGGAAGCAGCCAGTCCCAGGCTCTGACAGCATATACACGCTCCAGGGCTACGCTCCATTCCTGTTCTTCCTGGGTCCCGGAGGAGAGCCTGGCCCTATTGGCCAAGCCAGCATTTTGATAGCCCCTAGGGTTCCCTCACATGTCCCCTGTTTTCCTCCCACCACACTGGCTGCCCCCTAACACTGTGCAACAATGTCCGGGTGCAGGGATCCACCAGGCTTGGGCCAGGTCTTCTCCACCTGCTTCCTGGAGGGTCTCACCCAGCCCCAAGCTCCAACATGTATACATTATTTTACCCCCAACCCAGACCCCTCCTATTAAATGTGGAAAAAGCTTTAGCCCAGGGGACCCCAACCTATGGTGAGCTGTATAATTATTTCATAATAGATTACAATGTAATAATAATAGACATGAAGTGCACAATCAAGTAATGCACCTGAATCATCCCTAAACCACCCCCTACCTCCCCAGTCCGTGGAAAAAATGCCTTCCATGAAAACAGTCCCTGGTGCCAAAAAGGCTGGGGGCCGCTGCTTCAACAGATAAATTGAATCTGGAGAAATTATTTGCAGAGCTAAAATTTTATGTTTCCAAGAAGCACTTTTAAATTTCCTGGACTCATAGTGACACCAGAAATGTCAAAGTAAAGGAAGACGCAGTATTTCTTTTCATGATGTGCCAGTTTGTCTACGCCTCTCTGTTATTGCTATTGGAAGCTTTTCTTGATATTGCCTCACCTCTCAAATCCTATTCAACAAGTCCTGCTTGTGCTACCTTAAAAATGCATCTCTGGTCCCTCGGCCTCCCCCAGCGCCACCATTGAGCCTCCCAACCTCTCACTGTTCTCACCATCTCCTCGTTCTCACCATCCGCCCCACACTCACCCTCTCTCCACGCTCCATGCTGAGGGCAGGGTGACCTCTCTGAGGCTGTTTAGTTCCTGCTCTCCTTGTAGCTGTGAACTTCCAGTTTCCTCGTGACACCCACCCCCTGTCCTTCCCCACCTCCTCTGAACCCGAGAAGCTGATTTCTGGGAACCCGCTAACCAGTCAATGGGCTCCTTTCCACGTTGGCTTACAGTGGGGCTCCCATTACCAGACTTGCAAGCACTAAGTAACAAGTAGGAGCAGTTAGCACTGCAGGAAGGGCAGGAGTGAAAACAGAGACCTTCTCTGGGAGATAGGGAACAGTAGGAACCAGCACAACACTGCAAAAAACCCACCCACAGACAAATCAGAACACACCCCAGAGACAAGGTAAAGATACGGGATTGGAGACCAGTGGTAACTGAGGCTACAAGACAAAACCCAGTACCAGCACGACTCTTGACAAGACTGACTCACTCGTTCACACTAGCAGCCTAACTGAAGGACAGGTGTGCTCATTTCTAGGCATAACTTCTATCTACCTCAGTCTCCACTGTCTTATTCATAAAGTCTGACATTTAATCCAAAATCATGGGACACGCAAAAAATGCAGGGGAAAAAATTCATGGACAGGGGACGAAACAAGCTATAAAAGCAGATACTATACGACCCAGAAATGGAATGTAAAATATCTATGATTTTGATATACTAAAAACTCTAGTGGAAAAGGTTGACAACATGCATAAAGATGTGGACAACTTCAGCAGCTGTAAGAAAAGAGTAAAATGAAAATGCTAGAAATAAAAACATAAAAACAGAGAAGAAGAAGTCTTCAATAGATTCATGAGTAGATTTAAGAAAGCTTAGGTAGGAATCAGTGAAGCTGAAGATAGGTTGATATAATTAACCTTAATTGAACACAAAGAAAAAGAGAAAAAAAATAGAACAGTGCATCCCAGAGTTGTGCAACATCAAGCAGCTTAACATATCTGTGATCAGAATCCCATAAGGAAAAGAGAGGAAGAGAACAGGACACAATAAATAATAGCTGAAAATTTTTCTATAATGAAATAAATCAAACCATAGGCCCAAGCACTAAGTAAAGGAGGAGCAGTATACCACTATAGGAAGGGCAAGAGTAAAAACAGAGACCCAAGCAAGAACCCCAGAGAAAACCAAGCTGGCTAAATGAAAAGAAAAAAAAAAAACTAGACACATCAATTTCAAACTACTGAACTAAAATAAAAGTAGAAAATCTTGAAGGCCTCCAGGAAAGATGAAAAGATGAAACCTCTGTAGAAAGCCATATGGAGATACCTTAAAGTGATACAAGTGGATCTACTATTTGATCCAGCAATTCTACTACTGGGCATCTACCCAAAAGAACAAAAGATACTCTATTAAAAAGACACCTGCACTAGAATGTTTATAGCAGCACAATTCACAATCGCATAATTGTGGAAACAACCCAAGTGCCCATCAATACATGAGTGGATTAATAAAATGTGGTATATGTATACCATGGAGTACTATTCAGCTATAAGAAACAACTGTGATATAGCACTTCTTGTATATTCCTGGATGGAGCTGGAACCCATTCTACTAAGTGAAGTATCCCAAGAATGGGAAAACAAGCACCACATGTACTCACCAGCAAATTGGTTTCACTCATCAACACCTAAGTGGACATACATCTTGTTATTCATAGGAATAACATCTATCAGGTGTCGGGCAGGTGGGAGGGGGAGGAGGGGATAGGGATATACATACATAATAAGTGTGAGGCGCACCATCTGGGGGATGGTCACGCTTGAAGCTCTGACTCAGGCAGGGGGGCAAGGGCAATATATGTAACCTTAACATTTGTACCCCCATAATATGCTGAAATAAAATAAAAAATAAAAATAAATAAATGAATAAATTGAAAAAAAAAGACATTACAGAGGGAGGGACAATAAGAAGAATTTCACCTGTTAGAAACTATACAAGACAGTAAGCAATGGATGGCATCTTTAAAATGCTGAAAGAAAAAACCTTCCAAACCGGAATCTATACCTAAGAAAGTGTCTCTCAAATTGAAGGAAAAATAAAAGCATTTTTTCAGACAAACAAAACCACAGAGGACTCGTTCATTACCTGCAGAGCTACACTACAGAAACTTAGATCGACAAAACAAATGAAGATCTCTAGAAATGATTAAAATAAATGTAAAATATTGTAAATGTAAAATACATTTTTTAACATTTAAAACTGGCAATAAATAATGATAAAATAAATGTGATTTATTTTATCAAGGAAAATATTATGGATTTGTAGCATATGTATAAGTAAGATAAATGAAAATGGCAAAAAAATTGGAAGGTGAAACTGAGAGTACACTGTTATAGGTACCATCAACACACAAGAAGTGATAAAACATTATTTAAAGGTAGACTGTAATTAAGGGTATCCACTAAAAAATTTAAGAGGTATAAACCATAAGCCAAGATGGGAGATAAAAACAAAATCATAAGAAATAATCAAAAAGTAGGCAGATAAGATTTTTAAATCACAAATAAACATAAAGAACAAATCAAAAAAGACTAGCAAGAGAGTTGTCTTTAACATTATCCATAATTACTCAATGTTTAATAGTTAAACACAGCAATTAAAAGAGAGATAGGTTGGATTAAAAAGTAATACCCAATATTTTGCCATCTACAACAAACCCAATTAAAATATAAAGACACAGATAGGCTAAAAGTTAAAAAAAATGGAAAATATATACCATATAAATCCTCAATGAAAGAAAATTAGAATGGCCATATTTAATTAAAGTATATTTCTGAATAAGGAATATTATCAAGAATAAAGATGGACATTACCTAGTGATAACGGAGAGAGTTCATGAAGAAGGCATAAGGAAGTAAAATATACATGCACTTAACAACATAGCTTTAAAATACATGAAGCAAAAACTATCTACCTCTTTCAAAGTAAATAAACTCATATTGTAGTTGGAAATGTCAACACTTCTGTCTTAGCGATTAATACAAAGGTAGACAGAAAATCAGTAAGGAGGAAAAAATCTAAAAAGCACTATCAACCAACTTGCCCTAATTGACCTCTATGGAACATTCCACTCAACGAAGGCAGACTACACATTCTTTCTAATTACCCATGGAATATTCATCAAAATAAAACATATTCTGGGCTATAATACACACATCAAAAATGTAAATAAATTGAAATCATATAAAGTATGTTTTCTAACCATAACAGAACTAAACTAGAAATAAAAAAAGATATGGAAAATAATTATGTAACTTGTGAAAATTATCTAGTAGAGAAATATGATATTGAAAAATCAGATAGGTAGTCCCTACATTCAAAAAACACTATACTGCTATATTTTTTATATTTGTTATACATTAGATAATACTAAATATCTGCTTTATGCTTTCAATACAACCCATGAAAATAGCAGTCTATGAAGCAAGGAATAAAAATAGTTCAAAAAATAGCTAAACACAATGTACAAAGAGAGAAGCTGAGATGTATGCAGAAATAAAAAGTGACCCATGAGGGAGAAAAAAAGACACTACAGAATCTCTATATCACATTCTAATCAACAACCAATATCCCAGTCACTTTCAAGGAAATTCTAGAGGCACATCCATTAAAATTACCACAAGACATTAATACCACCAGCAGCTGTGTTGTTTACTGTTCTCTGGGGTCTAGCCATAGCAAGAAACTGAGGTACAACTATCAGAAAGCCAATGAAGAATTATCTTTGTTCACAGATCAATCAAAATCAGTGAGCAAGTATTAAAATTAATAAAGTTGGCCAAATATTTAAAATAGGCACAAACATGAATAACATATACATCAGTAATGGCATAGAAAATTTGTTTAAAATTTCTTCATGCAAATTTCAAGAACAAGATGTGTCTGGAAATAAACAATGTAAATGTACAGAAAATGTATGTAGAAAATGATGAAGCCTCACCAAAATCAGGAAAATAAAATGAATGTTAATAAATGCAAAGTTACACCGTGCTCTTATATAGGAAGAGTTATTACTGTAAATTATTGCTATTCCCAAATTAATTTGCACATGCCATGCAATGCCAATAAAACTTATAAAGGAATTTAGGGAAAAATTTTTCTCAAGTGATGCAGGAAAAATAAACTGGAATGAACAGACAAGAAACATAGAATAATGAGAAAGGATTTGAATCATCAAACATCAAAATAAGAAAAATGCAATTAAACCAAAGCCAAAGCTTTAAAAAAAGAAAAGTGCAAGCTCTCTCTCCTAGAAGTAGCACACTGAGGATTTTATTTTATAAAAGGATCTGGGATAAATACGCAGAGGCAGGTTTAGAATAGCAAAAATGTGGAAACCAGAGGACCTACAACAAAGGACTGCTATGTTATGACACAGAGGACAGGACACTACAGCCATTAATGTCACAAGAACATCATTAAGATTATCACCTACAATAAACTGAACATTGCTCCTATATTATAAATTATTTTACTATAATTAATTATTATATTATAATCATATTATAAATTGCTCCTATATTATACATTTTTATAATCAGGAAATAAATGAATGCTATTTGTTAAAAATTCCCAGAAAACGCAAATTCACTCATGAAAGTCATCACTCACTCAGGGCCATGTTACTCTCCCAGAAGAGGCAAAGAAAAAGGTGGATTTGACCACTCTTCTGCCTTGGCCTTGTAAGGATGTGGGTTAGTCACGAAGCGTGGGCTGACATGGCTCTGGCACGAATTTGCAAGGCTGTTTAAAAACTGCATAACCTTTCCTGAACATGAAATATCCAAACATTTTTTTGAAGGTGTTATTTATTTAAAAAGTCATTTTAGCATCTGGTTTCCAATGACTCTGTTGAAAACATGAGGAGTTTGAATGCCTGGCCTGAAGTCGCAAAGCAATACAGCTTCTGCATGGAGTCTGAACTCAGGGCTTCTGGGGCCCTGTCTTTCATGCTAACTTCTAGACATGGCAGACAAATAAGAGATTTTTTAGCTAAGCAACAAAACACAAATTCAGAGCAATAATCTTCCACCCTCTGCCCCATTAACTTCTTTTTCTTCAATGACTAACTTTCATTACTGATGCCTAACATTGCTTTCTGAAAGAGGCAAATTTTATAATAGCAAGAAAAGGAAAAAAGCAATCACAAAATCATACCTTCAAAGGCCACACAAATAAATATATCTGATCTATCATTTAGCTGTCAAACTGATAGGGAATCCACCCAGATTATTTAAGAATCCTTTTTCTTCTCTCCTACTGGGCATTTTTGCCATATGAATCACCTTCCTTTGCCCAGACAGGTGGTCTCACAGTGGTCCTGCTTTCAGATATTCGCACCTGTTTTCTGTGGGTCTCTCATGTGCTGTCTGCCTGTTTAATTCCAAGACCATTCTATCTCATCAAATTTGATCCTTCCCTCGTACATTCTTCAAAAAGCCGTTTATTTATTTGTTTATATTTGGGTTCAGGCCTATTGCAGATTACACCGAGATCATACAAACTTATCTAGCAAGGATCAATATATATATATATATATATTTTTTTTTTTTGAGACAGAGTCTGGCTTTGTTGCCCAGGCTAGAGTGAGTGCCGTGACATCAGCCTAGCTCACAGCAACCTCAAACTCCTGGGCTCAAGCGATCCTCCTGCCTCAGCCTCCCAAGTAGCTGGGACTACAGGCATGCACCACCATGCCCAGCTAATTTTTTCTATATATATTAGTTGGCCAATTAATTTCTTTCTATTTATAGTAGAGACAGGGTCTCACTCTTGCTCAGGCTGGTTTCGAACTCCTGACCTGGAGCAATCCGCCCGCCTCGGCCTCCCAGAGTGCTAGGATTACAGGCGTGAGCCACTGTGCCCGGCCAGGGATTGATATGTTTCACTCTTCTCCTGAAGGACAGTCATAACACAGTAATCAATACCACCACATACATCCCTCATGGATATTTTTATAATATTTAAAGAAAATGGGAAGTTCATTCAACTGTACTTTTTATAGCATAATGATTTACAGACCAGTAGTTTTCCTTTTCTTTTTATTCCCATAAAGTGGTAATATTTCAGTTAATCTGCATTTGTTCCTACCGGGAGGGACCTCTCTAGCAATTCGCACTATCATTTAACCAACTGAAGTGTCAAGACAAAGTTTTAGAAACATTGCTTCCCAACGTACATGAGAAAACATCATGAAGGTAATATTCGTGCAGTAATGATTTATTTCATCATAAGCTGAGTGATAACAGAGACATAAGGATAAGGTACAGTCCCCTCAAGAAGTTTTTAATCCACAAGGATATAATAAGGAAACTGTTCCTTTTGAAAATTCAACTTAGTTTTGTTAGATCCTTTCTTTCTTTCTTTTCCAATAGAAACAAAATTCATTTATCAGGAAACACTGCCAAATCACGGAATTATTTCCTGTGGCTGAAGTCTGAGAATTCAAGGCTGGATAGAATCACAGCCAGTACTCTGAAGGCCAGTTAGCACGCGTGTTCCACGCTCACACAGAACGGCCCGCCAACCGGCGGTCACATGGTGACGCTTCGCCAAGGCAATCGATGCGGGCTGTGACAACCCAGGCGCCTGTCAGGTGCCATGCATCCTGGAGAGACAGGGTGACTGCCGGGAAGCGTGGGAGAAGAGGGGGCTTGGCAAACGCAAGGCGGGCTGACATTTCAAGGGCTGTTAGCATCCAAGAGTTTTGCTTCCCTGGAAGTCACAAACCTGTTTGTCACTGTTGTGTGAGCGGCAGTACAGCCGAGTGGCGCGGAGCACGAGCTCCAAGCCACTGTTTGGGTCAGCAGCCGGGTTCTGCCTCCACGGGCTGGCCTCCGGGCAGCTTCCTGCAGACAAGTGCAGGCCTCCTCCCCTCACCGTGGGGTGCATCCCAGGAGCCCGTCCTCAACTAAAATAGCCCAAGTTGAAAATGCCTGGCCGACTGGGAACCCCGGCTCGCGGCCACTGCCCAGCGTCGCAAGAGGAGGATGGACTCTACTGAAGTGTATCGCTTCACCACCCTTGTGAAGTCGGAAGATCCCAAAGAGGGGCCGTCTGGGGGTGTCCCCAAAATGGGGCTGGTGAGAGGACCGAGCAAGTGGATGTCCCAGGGGAGACGGGTGCTGGGCACACAGAAGCCGCCTGTGCACGCTGCTGGTGCTCATCAGTTCTCATCCCTGACACGCGTCGGCCCTGATTCAACTCGAAATGATGCGGACTCTGCTATGTATATTTTTACCTAAAAAAAAATTATGGTTAAGAGAAATTCCAATCGTTAAATTCATTAGCCTCCTTAGATGATGGGGCCCTGCAGCCCTGCTGTGGCCTCCTGGGTGGGTCTTTGGGGTTCTCCCTCCTCTTGCACCTGCTCACGGAGCAGTGGTGTGGCCCAGTGGTCAGGGCCATCGGTGCTGGCCTCTGTCCTGTAGCTGTGTGGCCTTGGCAAGTCGCTTAACTGAGGTCTTGTGCCTCGGTTTCACCTGTAAAAAGGGGATGATGACATCACCACTCTCATGAGAGCCACTGAATTGAATAAACAAGTTCACTATGTAAGGGATTCAGGATGGGCCGGCCGTGTAGAAAAATGCGTGTAGATACTAGTTGCTATGTGCAAACAAGTCTGGGGCTTTATGAGTAAAACTACAAATAACATTCCACAGGCTACCCACCCTATGAAAGAAAACTTGGGGGCATAGCTTGAAGACTTAGAAAACAATAAAATCAGGCTGAAATGAACATTCAAAGCAGTCATAGATAAACATTTGTCCAATATCACTAATAACTTATCATAGATAGCATCAATAACAAAACATTTCCTGTTTTTATTATTAATTGTATATAACAGAGGGTCTTAGTTCTCAGAGGACAAAAAGCTATTTTTAAAGAGGTAGGACTCCTATATTTGGGGAAATTCTCCAGGCTTGAATATTGACTTTAATTTGCTAATATTTTCTCCAATGACACACCAATTAAGACTGCATGGGATTTCCTTACCCAAAATTAAGCAGCCCTTCCAGAAAGCCTGGGTTAAAGATCATGAGGATATAATGCCCCCTCTTCAAAGAAACTCTCTGGGTAAGTGAGCCAGCCCCATTACACACATCCCAAGCCAAGAGGAGGACGCCTTTTTCTGAAATACTGTAGAACTGGTATATATCAACATATCTGTATCTATTTATACACACACATATGTAAAGTGCCATTAAGGTGTTAAAATGCCATCCTAACATTCATGCACTTCTCGACATGTAAATTACGCCTCAGAAAAGAAAAACATGTCAATAAAAAAGGATTGGTGTAGCTTCCTCTGGAAAACCTTAGGTGTCTGCATTTGCATGGACTTTATCCCAAATGTAACTTGCACCTGGTCTTCGGCGCCTCTACCGACTACTGTAATACCTGTGCACGCGCCGTTAGTCAAGGAAGCGTGCAGTCAGCATGGAGTCGGGGGGGGGGGTGGACATCTGGGACAGGGGAGAGGGAAGCCAATGACCTGGCAAAGGTGATTTCTTTGAACAACAAAGTAGTTGGATTCTGAATATGTTTTAATGGGGAGCTGACTAGACTTGAAGAAGTATCCGTGTGGGGCATGAGAGAAAAAGACCCTTTGGGGAGGACTCCAAGGTGTCTGACCCAAGCAACTGGATGCATCCAACCGACATTATTTAGCATGAAGAAGACTATGTGCAGGAAGCTTCCCTTTGAAGGAGAGAAAGATCACAAATTCGATTTTGGGATATTGGCTATCCAAAGGGAGATAAAGATTTTAGATCTAATTAGTGTTGTCAACACAATATTCCATCAACTTCTTCCACCCAACACCTGCTCTTAACACCGCCTACTCCAGTCATTTGGATATGGTCGTTTTGACTCAGCTATGTCCAGTGTAAAATCAGTTACTTTTATGACCACATATCAAGTGTGACAGAGAGCTGCACCTCACCGGAATTCTGATCCCTGCCCTGGCTGGGGTGAACTGACCTCATCTATTCCAGTTATCCACTGCCGCACAACAAACCACCCCAAACACGGTGGTCTCTCTTTGCCGTCTTCATTACGGTATCGTGGACACTGAATACATCCTCCCTGAACTGAGGAAGAGTGTTAACAGGGAGACAAGGATAGTATTAAAGTTTCAAAACATCTTAGCAGTCCCTATGATGGGAGATATGGGGGAAAACCCAAAACTGGCAGGTAACAGGTATAAGTACTGTACGTGGTTTCAGAAGCCAGTTACACAAGCATGCTTTTTCAAATAAGGAAGAGTTGACTTTAAATCTCGGGTTAATGGATGGCTCACACCCGTCTGGGTATCGCAAAGCACTCCACGGCACCCCCCTTCTGATGCATCTCTGACACTCATCCCCTCTCCTTCTAGGCTCACTGCATTCTGCTGGGCAGGTCCTCACCTGCTCCATGCCCCCGTCACCACCGGGGCCACTGCAGTAGCCTCTCGGCAGGCACCCACCCTGCCAACAACGAGGGCCACAGGTGCCAATCCATGTGTTCAGTGTCTGCGTTCTCACCCAACCCTCACACATGATCAAATAGAGAAACCTGCCTAACAGAGAATTGCTATTTATACCACGTATGAGCACCGCATGCTAAAAATAACTAAAATAAAGCAAAGCGTACACCAAAAATACACTAAATATAATTTCACCAACTTGATGATTTAAAAGGGACTGCAGAATTTTTAGATATTCTTGGTAATAACTGCCATCAGTTGCTACTAGAGTCTTAAAAGTTTTCATTAATAAAATGTCAAATAATTTGATTTTGGGTAGCTCCATTCAACAATCTGCAGTTTTTAATGATAATGGGGAACAATCAATCCTTATAAGAGATATGAAGAATCAGATATATTACGTATTAGCTTTAGTAAATGTGAATAGAGCAGCAATATCAGGAATGCCATTTAATCAAGAAATTAAAACTTGGCGACTGACCTGGTATGATCAATCAGTAGCTGAGAAACACAGTTTGGGGACTGACATGTTTGTTACTTTCATCTGCCAGTATTTTTTAAACATTTCCATTAATTAGTCTGAGAGATTTATGACTCTCTTCCAAGTGTTATTCAACTGCTACTTCAAAATAATAAGGTTAGACATACGAAGATGCAGTGTTTGGGATCTTAGGCTGTTGTTAATTAAAACACATTAGGCCTAATCGAATACCCAGGCGGTATCCTATGGGCGATCCCAGGCGGGTCCATCTATCAGTCAGCTTGCTCTATGCAAAGGGGAAACAGCGACCGGCAATAATCTGCAACCAGAATGAGCAGGTGCCGCAAAATGACGAACAGGAAGAGTCTTTGCCTTGGGTGTCCACCTCACTCCCCCAAACAGAGCAAATCACAGACAAGAAAGCGCCTTGCCCCCCACCGCACTCCTCGGGGAGATTCTGACAATGGTCCAAATTCGCAAGGATGACGCGACTCTCCGTTTAACGTGTTTTCGTTATCATCGATGTTTAGATATGAGATCCGGCCACAAATCATTTACATCACTAGCAACCAAATGATACTTCAAATGTGACTTTAGAAATAACACTGAAACATTTTTTTAAGTTGCTTGGACAGCATAACCAGCATTCACGACTGAAATAAATTTTGTTAAGACTAACTCAAAGTTTTGCCTGATCAATTCCTACTCCAAAACTGTAAGGAAAAATTTTAAAAACCCAAGTTTAATTTTTTTCATAAAGAGCCCAATACAAAAGAATTACTCAACCAAATTCCCAGCACTCTTTAAAAACATGGTTCGATGAGTTTGGAAGCTATATGTAATTCTAAGATGTGCCAAAGGCGCATATGCAGAAGTATAATCATAGTTTCAAGGCAGCTTATAAAATAAATAAAGGCTCTGAGAAGGCAAAATATTATACTCTATTATGCACTCGGAATGTACCTTAAATGTTGGGATTTGATACGTATCACGATGGGTACCCGGAACTACACATTCAGAATAGCCCCTAACGACAAACTGAGCAATGTGCACTGGGGCAGAGCTTGCCAGTCATTTTCAGGGTCAACTCTTCCCTGACAGTATAGGGGAAAGAAGCTCAATGCTCTGCTAAGCCAGCCAAAGGACTACATTCCCCTAGTCTCTTCCAGGTGGATGTGGCCATTCAACTAAATTTGACCAATGAGAGGCAGGCAGAAATGTCCTAAGGTTTCTCCCTGTCAGTCTCTCTGGAAGGAAGGAGAGCATCTTCCTCCCAGGCTGGACACCTTGCGGTGGCCTCAGACCAGTCTTCCCCTGAGAGGGTGACAAGAATGGGGGCAGTGGACAGCACGGAGCCAGGTCTCTGCTGGCACCACGGAGCATCCCTACCAACTCTGGGTTCCTAACACCGGACTTCCCTCCTGGATAAACGACGGTGGCGAGGCTTGGATTTTCTCTTAAATGCAGCAGAATCTAATCATAAATGATGCCCATTGCCATTCTAGACCACTTGCACTACCACGCCCAACCCCTTACAAGCTTGTGTCTCCTCCCACCCTCCTTCTAAAGGAAGAGAGGATGGGAACATTATAACAGTTGCTACATAATCCCATAAACATGCATACTCATGTATAGGATGCCATGTCCACAATGAAAAAAACATTAAAATTTAATCTTGGGAAGAGTAAAACATTTCATGTACAAATAGAAAAAATTAACCCCAAGTGGACCTATATTTAGGTCCTTGTAAGATTGCTTGTAAGAAATGTGCCAACTATTATTACTAAATTAATATCAAGCTCCTAAGGCATTAAGTATACATTTCTAAAGATTATAACTCAAGAGTTTTAATTACATCAATGCTGAACATTTGTATGTATATTTTTAGGTTAAAAACATTTTATAGTAAAAGAGCCCAGTACATGTTTCCAGCATTCTTAGGGCATTTAAAGGGTTCCTGCTTATCCATTGTGCTAAATAGAATTTTGGAAGGCACAGAGATTCCAGTATATGTAATGGGATTATATATTCATTCTTCAAGGAAAAAAAAATTGCCTCTTAAACTGCCATGGATAGTGCATTTAAATTATTTGACTTCTTAATGTTATATGTCGTTAATGTTATATGCCTTGTCTAGAGTATTTTATTTTTAATGTGTATTTCCAGATAGATACAACAGGAGCTATAGCCCATTTTATTTTGGAGCTAAAGCAAGAACATACAGGGTCTCAACTACCCTTCAAGTTGCCAATACTATTCTTAGAAGAAATTTAGCCATTTCAAAATCGTGCTACCAAACAAGACCACCTGCTAGGTGGCTAATCGTTTGAAGAAACAAGTCTCACAGCATCTTCAAAACATTACCTATGGGTTTGAGGTGAACCATCAGAATGAAAACAACAAACCTTGTATTAGCATGTGTGCATCTATGAAAAGAAACATCAGCTTCAAGACATCCCTGATTCTTCCTGTTCTATTAGAATCATCTGGACCGGGGTTGAGCGAGCACTCACTCTGCTCCATGTCCTGTGGTGGGCAGAGGCTACTCCTACCCCACTGCTTTTGGGCTGGGCCATCTGACTGGCTATGGCCAGTGGACTGTTAGTGGATGTGACGGGAACAGCGCCTTAAATGTGCTTGCAAATGCAGCTTGGTCTGGTGCTACTGATGATCCCTATGGGAAAACCCCCGGGGACACTCCTGGCCCACGGAGGATGGGGGTACACGTGAGGAAGACCTGAACCCACCTATGGTCTCAGGGTCAGCTGAGACATGCCAAATTCCACAGGCCTGAGCAAGAAACCTACTCTTTATGATTTAAGCCATTGGTCTTGGGGTGATTTGTTTTACAGTATAATGGTGGCAATGGCCACCTGATACACCTCTCAAAGTCACTCCAGCCAGAATGGCTGGAGCAGCCATCCTACCGAGAGGCCCTCAGTTGGCCCCTCTGCTGGCATGAAGTGTAATTACTTCTGTCCGAATACATTTTCTTTTTTTTTTTTTAGTCTACCTTAAAATCAGCCCACCTACCTCTTTCCCAAATGACTTATGTGTTCTTTGTGCGATACAAATTCTTAGGTCAGCAGTCTGCCATATCATCTTGGCTTCTGTGATAGCTTTGTAATTGCTCCATAATGGAGTTACCCATGTTGTATCATATCAAGCTCCCTGAGGGAAGAGGCTTTTTCTTATACTTCTTTTAGAAAGCCACAGCATTAGACAGGAAAGTCATTTAACATAGGTCAGCTGGAATTGATTAGAACTTGTGAAACAGAGAGCTGAAGTTCAAAGCACATTGACAAAACCACAGGATACGTGTCTTATTTTTTCCTATTGGGGGGGAAAAATAAAAGGGTATCTCCAAAAATATTACTTATATCTTAATTGAATACATCTAATCCTGGTTTGCAAACAACTGCTTGAATTCTACATTAGCAAATTATCTAAAAATGCAAGTAAATACTGCTTTCTCTTTCCAGGTACATTGTACAAAAATGTTCGTTGCTGCCACTAATAATCTAAAGTGCAACATAAACTATTTGAAACTGCTACATTTGTACATAAGATAAAGGACTATATTACGTTTTGGTCCGAAGCTCATTAATCAAGAACATTATTTTTTCCTACTCCTTTTCTAATCTTTCACTTACTGAAGACACTCTCATACTGTAGGCAGCAGCAGAGTCAGGGGAGAGGCTACTCATCACTGAAGTCTACTCACGACTGTGACCGCATCAGCCCAGCCTTCCTGGGGACATAATCAGCCTGGCAAAACCAAGAGGCCTCGAGGCAGAGCATGCAGGTCACAATTCAGAAGAACACATTTTATACAAACACAATGAGTGAGATGTGCAACGTTTGGGGGATGGTCATGCTTGAGGCTCTGACTCGAGGGGGGGCATGGGCAATATACGTAACCTTAACACTTGTACCCCCATAATATGCTAAAAAAAAATCACAAGAAATCCAGGGCCAAAAGTGAGGAAACTATGCTTGAAATAAAATGCATGTTTTTACTTGTTTCTACTTAGTTTGTTTTCTATGCTATTATCCGTCAAACGTTAAGGTTTATTTGACTTTTGCACACAGAGTATTCTCACTGACCACAGGATGATTTGGTGACTGTGGACACACTGCGTTCTCTTTTACCCACTGTGTCTCCCTTGTCAGCTTCAGAGAAAAATCGGAAAGCCCTCTGGTCACCACTGTTGATTGGAGAGGACTACAGGATGGAGGGCCAGCATTCTGCAACCACGAAGTATCCAGTCTGCTGGACTATTTGCAAAAGTGCTATTCCCTCCCTGTGCCTGCTCCCCTTTACGGTGTGACTTTGGATCTCCTCCTATGAAGAGGTGGAATCCTTCTCTCCACCCCTTGAAGCTGGGCTGGCTTTGAATCTCGGGGTGGTCAAAAGAACATGCAAGAAGTGGGGGCCACTTCTGAGGCCTTGAATGTGCCCACCATTCTTGGGGAACCCTCGGGAGGAGCTAGGAACAGCCTGCTGGAAGAAGGAAGACCATGAAGAGGGTAGACAAGGTCCCCAGCTGGGAGCTCCCCAAACCATGCAGCCCTCAGCTGAGCAGCACAATGGAGCCCAACAGACCAGAAGGACCACGTAGTAAGCCTATGTGTGTGTTCTAAGCCACTAAATTCTGGGATGGTTTGTTACACTACCAAAGCTAACTGCGAGGCCAGCCTTCATCCAAAAACTCAAATACAATCTATTTCCTAGCACCGCAGCACCAATGCAGGTGCTCACCAGGTAAGGTAAATTTCAAGCAGGGACATTCTGTGAAAAAAGCCCATGCCTGTGGTTCTCCCACTCTAACGTGCGTCAGATCACCTGGAAGCCTGTTAAACACAGACTCCGAGGACATCCTGAGAGTTTCGGACTCAACTGCTCTGGGGTGGGACCTGAGAATTTGCATTTGAAACAAGCTCCCAGCTTTTGCTAATGTTATTGGTGTGGGTACCACACACTGAGAATCAATGTTTTATATGATCAAATGGAATGCAAACAAAAGATTCCCTTACAGAATACTGGTCTCATTAAATTAGAAGAATAAAAGCATCTTTTAAAAATCAAATTAGAGTAGGGAGTCCTATCAGATTTCAACATAAAAGAAAAAGAATTATATTTATTATGCAGACATGCTGGGCAACATGAACATTAAAATTGAAAACAATAGATTATTCCACCTAGACCCATCAACACTTCATGAATTACCCCCAATGCAACAATTTATGATCATATTTAAAACTAAGGCCCTTTTTTTTTTAACAGTGTAAAGAATATGAGTCATATTAAATATTATAGCAGGAATAAACAGTGTTTCCATATACTATTAATATTTAAATTTTAAAAATCACAGCAAGTACAGCATTTATTTCTTTGAGCCCGATTGCAATAATATTTCAGATATTATTCATGTTGATGATGCCATCCTTGGTTTATGGAGTGTACACATTTTCATTTCAAATGTCTTACTTCAGTAACTTAAATATATTTGCATTCTCTGAAGCTCCAAGTTCTCCTGGCACTGATTCCTGACTTTTTTAAGGCACACGAAGCTATTTCCATCCAGTCTCCTTCAATCTGTGCATTCAACAGATCATCACTGTACCCAACTCCCTAAAGACACACAACTCTTCAAAGTAAATTCATTTTGTTTAAATCAATACTGCAATTTATAATGTATAAAACTGCCTTTATTTTTAAAATGAACATTATATGTTCTATTTTCATTTCGAACTAACGAGTAATACTCCAAGTTAAGGCAATTTCAAATTTCGTTATTTTACAAACTATAATAGATCTAGTGTATAATTTCAAAGCAAATGCTACATTCATATAATAGGATGACTCTCCTTCCTACAGAAACTATAAAATATTTTATCTCAAGGCCTCATTTGTTAAAGATAAAAATAGCAGATAGAATTTTTATTTTTAATTTTATTTCTACTAATAGTTTCCCAGAAGCTTATATAACACATATTATATAAATATAACATTATGTAACAGTATAGATTATAATATATTATTGTAAATGTCATATCTAATATGACATCATTGTTATAATCTATTATTATAAATAACAATATATAATAGAATCGTATATAAAAATTACATATATTATATATTATGTTATATAATGCATGTAAATGTACATTTTATAAGTTATGAGTATATATGTTATTATAATATATGTCTTAAAACTTATACATTTTATAAGTTTCATATTATATTTTTAAATGAATAGTAATTACATAATTTTGATCCCATGTAATAATGAATTATTACATTTACTGGGATTAAGGACATTTTCATCAGCTGCATTACAAATTTTAGCATAACAGTCTGTCATCACTGATCTATCATCTCAGACTTTTAAGTTTCAATCAAACTCCTGTTTAAACATATCAGGATAAGGCTGGCCTTTCTTTACTAGCAAAATATCAGTGGTGACAACCATGTAGGTTTAACTGTAATAATTCAGCTGATTTTATTCCTCTGTTAGTACTTCCAAGCAAACATTCATTACGTTATATAGCACACCAAGGGAACCTAGGGAATATGGCATATGGTTGAAGTTTGTGCCATAAAAAAAAACATGGTCACAAATTTCACAGGTGGGCAAAAAATGTTAAAATTTATTTGCAAAACTGTTTGGATGTATACTCTAGAAGCTTATAAATAATCTTTTGGACCTGAAATTTCACTTTTTGTAATTGATACTGAGAAATGACTATAAAAATGCACAAAATATGCTCTATGCATACAGGGGATTGATCACAGCATGAATATGATAATGAGAATAACAATCCAGGAAGAGTTAGGCAACTTGTGCAGCATATTAAATTAATGCTTATGAAGAATTTTAAATACATGTGAAAAAGGCAAGCTACTGATTTGAAGATGGAGTATGCGCTCAAATGCATGCAAATGCGGAGGGAAACACCTCATAGGAATTTCCGAAACAAGCACAGCACCAGTTCTGCAAGTTGGAATTACCTGGGAACTCTGTTTTCGTTATTGTATGTTTCGGTACTTGTATTATCATTTTTTCAACAAAACATTATTTTACAATGTTGCATGAATAAATACCTCTCTTGTAAAAGTCTTTTGCCAGGTTATGTGAAAATAGAAATGTTCACCAATATTTGGGAGAAGCAGCAAGGTAGAAATCAAGGAAACATTTATAGTTTAAATTTTGAAATATCTGAAAACTGTTTTCTCCATTAGTAACTGAAAACTAAATATAGGCATATATTAGAGATATTGTGAGTTCAGTTCCAGACCGCTACAATAAAGCCAATATCACAATAAAGTTGTCACATGAATTTTTTGGTTTCTCAGAGCATATAAAAGTTATGTTTACACTATATTGTAGTCTATTAAGGGTGCAATAGCATTACTAAAAAATGTACATAGCTTTATTTAAAAATACTTTATTGCCAAAAATTATAATGTGAGCCTTCAGCAATTCATAATGTTTTTGCTGGAGGAAGGTTCTTGCCTCGATGCTGATGGCTGCTGACTGATCAGGGTGGTGCTTCCTGAAGGCTGGGGTGGCTGTGGCAATTTCTTAAAATAAGACAACAATGAAGTTTGCCGCATCAATTGTCTCTTCTTTTCCTGAGAGATTTCTTTGTAGCATGTGATGCTGTTTGATAGCATCTTATCTACAATAGAACTTGTGTCAAAACTAGAGTTAATCCTCTCAAACCCTGTCACTGCATTATCAACTAAGTTTATGTAATATTGTAAATCATTTGTTGTTGAAACAGTGTTCACAGAATATTCATGAGAAGTAGATTCTCAAAACTCTCAAGAACGACTTTCTTTGCTCATCCATAAGAAGCAGCTCCTCATCCGTTCACATTTGATGATGAAATTGTAGCAATTCGGTCCCATCTGCAGGCTCCACTTCTAACTCTCGTTGTCTTGCTATTCCTACCACATGTACCACATGTTCAGTTACTTCCTCCACTGAAGTCATCCATGAGAACTAGAATCAATTTCTTCCAAATTCCTGTTAATGTTGATTTCTTGACCTTCTCCTGTAAATCACAAGTGCTCTTAATGACATCTAGAATAGTAAATCCTTTCCAGAAGGACTTCCATTCTCTTTGCCCACCTCCATCAGAGTAATCATTATCTATGGCAGCTATAGCCTTACGAAATGTATTTTTTAAATAATAATACTGGAATGGCAAATTTAATCGATCTATGGGGTATAGAATGAATGCTGTGTTAGCAAGCATGAAAACAACATTAATCTCCTTTGCAAATCTCCATCAGAGCTCTTGGGTGACCAGGTGCATTGTCAATAAGCAATAATATTTTGAAAGACATCTTTTTGTCTGAGCAGCAGTTCTCAACAGTGGGCTTAAAATATTCATAAGCCGTGCTGTGTCATGTAGGCTTTGTTGTTCCATTTATAGGCAGAATAGATTTAGCATAATTCTTAAGGGCCCTATAATCTTCAGAATGATAAATTAGCAATAATGTCTACCTAAAGTTACCAGTTATATTAGCCCTTAACAAGAGAGTCAACTTATCCTTTGAAGCTTTGAAACCAGGCATTGACTCTTCCTCTCTAGCTATGAATGCCCTAGATGGCATCTTCTTCCAATACAAGGCTATTGAAAATCTATTGTTTAGCGTAGCTACCTTCATTAATGATCTTAGCTAGATCTTCCAGATAATTTGTCAAATCTTCTACATCAGCACTTGCTTCTTAACCTCGCACTTTTATGTTACGGAGATGGCTTCTTTCCTTAAACCTCATGAACCCACCTCTGCTAGTTTCAAACTTTTCTTCTGCAGCTTCCTCACTTCTCTCAGCTTTCACAGAATTGAAGAGAGTTAGTGTCTTGTTCTGGATTAGGCTTTGGCTTCAGGGAATGTTGTGGCTGATTTGATCTTCTATATAGACCACCTGAACTTTCTCCAAATCAGCAATAAGTCCGTTTTTCTTTCTTATCATTCGTGTGTTCACTGTAGTAAAAGTTTTAATTTCCTTCAAGAACTATTTCTTTGCATTCATGACCTGGCTGTTTGGCCAGACAGACCTAGAATTCAGCCTATCACAGCTTTTGACATGCTTTGCTCACTAAGCTTAATCGCTAGCTTTCAATTTAAAGTGAGAAACATGCAACTCTTCCTTTCTCTTGAACACTGAGAGGCCATTGTAGGGTTATTAATTGGCCTAATTTCAATATTGTTGTGTCTTATGGAATAGGGAGGCCCAAGGAGAGGGAGAGAGATGGGAACAGCCGGCAGTGGAGCAGTCAAAACACATAACACTTACTAAGTTTACTGTCTAACATGGGGGCAGTTGGAGGTGCCCCCAAACACTCACAATATAACATCAAATATCACTGATCACAGATCGCCCTAATAGGTATAATAATAATAATAATAATAATAAGTTTGAAATACTGAAAGAATTACCAAAATATGATACAGGAACATAAAGTGAGCACATGCTGTTAGAATAATGGAATAAGCCCTGACAGACTTGCTTAACATAGTGGTACCACAAGCCTTCAATTTGTAAAAATCTCGCTATCTGCAAAGCACAACAAAGCAAATTGCAATAAAATGATGTATGCTTGCACTATGTATCAAGTTGGCTATTTTCAAAGTGGAAAATCAATTCGCTTTTCTTTCTAGTTCCTGTAGTCAGTTATTTTGTTCCTCAACAGCAGAATGCAAGTCATCCATTTTTTTTTTATTTATGTTTTTGCAATTCATGTTCGGTGGCACAGCCAAAATTTGGAGCTGGCATCTTTTTTGTTCTTTAACATCATACTTACAGAGTTCTACATATGAAAAGATAAGACAGATATGCACTTTTGGTTACCCAAGTTTTAAAAATGGAACCAAATACATTGAAAACACATTTGAAATACTCATTTTAAGAAGAAAGATGGTTTTGGTTTTCAGCCTGTTTGGAGTGACATTTTGAAACAAAAGAAGATGTGGTTGTTTTGGACAGAAAGAGAGAATTGATTAATTTGTTTCATGAGTTTCTAATCTTGAGACGATGACAATCAATAGTGAAAAAAAATCTGCTCAACACCAAGGCCTAAGATGGTCACAGGATTTTTGACCTTGATCCTTTTGGAAAGGATTTACTATTCTAGATGTCATTAAGAACACTTGTGATTTACAGGAGAAGGTCAAGATATCAACATTAACAGGAATTTGGAAGAAATTGATTCTAGTTCTCATGGATGACTTCAGTGAAGGAAGTAACTGAACATGTGGTAGAAATAGTAAAAGCAAGTCAGAGACATGTGGCAAACAGAGAGATCCTGAGAGATGAATCTCCTTGCTCTAGGAACCCTGAGCACAGGGAAAAGAACCGACAGCATCACCCAATCCTGGCCTACCATGGAAAGTTCTTCAAAGACCCTTCTGCATCTTTAATTTATTGTCTTGACAGCCACTTTGAGACAGGTAGGAAGAAATATTGAAATGCTCATTTAAAAGAAGTTCCATACATGGCTTTTATAATTTTGAGTTATGCTCCTTCTATGCCTAGTTTGTTGAGGATTTTTGTCATGAAAGGGTGCAGGATGCTATCGAATGCTTTTTCTGCATCTATTGAGATGATCAATGGCTCTGTCCTGACCTTCAGGGCACTTTTCTCCTGATTTTCACCTCCAGCCTGTCCCTCAAGTCAACTGTAGTGCAAGAGATTCTGCTGCAATTTGGCACAATGACAGCACCTTCCACCTTAGCCCTGGAAATCCCCTTATGTGCAGGCTCCAGCCCCCTCTGTGGCAAACCCTTCTCCTGCTCTGGGAAGACTCTCCTGCCTCTCAGCTTCTTCATTCTGGAGGACCGCCTGGCTCCCCACTCGCTTCCCAGCTGCAGGCATGGAGGAGTGAAGTTTTCTGCTGGAAGACAGATAAACAAGAAAGCTAAAAAATAAAACTACCATGTGGTGGGAGTGGGTCTGAAGATAGCAGACCCTGGAGCTCACCCTATGCCAGCACAGAGCTGGCGAAGGCTCTGAGGTCCAGTCCACCTTTTCTTCCTGAACCAATCTCTAGAAGTGAAGGGGTCCCTAAGAGAGATTTACCCCCCCACTGTCAGGAATTATGTGACCAGCCCTTTCATCTTAGCAGGTAGAAATGGCCATGGTCAGTCTGGGTTATAGGCAGTTACATCTCAGCACACAGGACCATCCAGGCCAGAAATGTGAAGAGCCTGAAGGAACAGTGACCAAGCTCATGGGACAGAGCGGAGAGTCACTTAAGAGTTCGGGGGATTTTGTTCCCATGAGCACTTCTGGAGGGATCCCCAGAGGGAGCTTTTGAATAAGGTCTGGGAGTCAGCACTGAGTCTGTTTAACTCCAGCATGCAGACCAAAGGACCAAGAGAAAGGTGACAACAGAGAACACAAATGTGGTGTGCTCCAAAAGTGAAGAAACAGGTGTGTCACCTGCAGCAACAAAACAAGCAGCGGAAACTCAGTATCATTAAGAATTCAAGGATGAACCTTAACATAAGAGGGTAGGACCTGTGGTTACTAGCTCATTTCAGCAGTGCTTTTAAGAGTAGGAAGCCAATCGTCCTTGCAAAGACAAGACTACAGGTATTGCAAAGGAGTATTCACAGAAGGTAACAACAAGACAAAAATATGGTCTTTTCTAAGTATCAAAAGAAACCATCTCCCTTTTAAAAATAAGCAAATAAAACAAAAGCAAAACAAACAGACAAACATGGGAAGACTGTGTACGTGTGTTGTGTACACACATCATGGATCCACCTGTGTCCTCACATACGGCAGAACTGACAAAGAATATTAAATGCATCAACAAATGCAAATGGTCCTCCTTCAACTATTACAAAAAAGATTTTCAGGCTACAAAGCAATGACTCTATTGTATGTATAAAAGACTCTTAAAATACTCCAGAAAGATTAAAAATAAAAGGATGTAAAAAAAAAACAATATACCAGGCAAAAGCAATAAAATTTAATCTGGGGTTATAATTCTGACATCTGACATGGTGGAATTCAGGACAAAAAATTATTTAAAATAATTTTTACACAGCACAGGTATTTAAAAGAAGACAAATATCCTTTTAGTGCTAGAGACTACAATGAACAATCAAAATCCTCAAATATAACTGATTATATTAATGGATCTATGAAATTCATTTCCAAAAATGTCAAAAAGTCATGTAACAAAATTCGAAAACAATTCTTTCTAAAAATGCTTAGTAAAAGAGGACTTGATGGATGCTTACTTAACATTGAATGTAATTATGTAAATATAAAAATTTTAGTCCAAATGCCAGGATCTTACTTAATGTGGAACACTGGAGACATTCCTACTAGAGTGAGAAAAACCACACAGATGCCAACTGTCGCTGCTACTATTAAACATGGTAATGGATGTATTAGATGACACAGTGAGACAGGAGAACGCAATTAGAGGCACAGGAGTTGAGAGAAGGAAGACGTAAAACAATCTGCATATGCAGATAAAACTGTCTGAAAATTCAAAAGTGCATTAACAGACTTCTATAAACAATACAAGAATTTTGTCAGATAACAGGTTACAAATTTAGCAGAGGGAAATCAATAAAGTCCATTTAAAACAAAAAATATACAAAACAGAGAAGACACAGTGGGGAAATATCCTATAACAAAATAAATGAATGAATGACAAAAAATGCAATACCTAGGCATACAGAAACTTAGAACGATCCTGAAAGAAAAATTAATGTAGGTAGGAATAAATAGAAAACGTACCATGTTCTTGGATAAGAACACAAAACCATCAATTTACTTCAGCTTCAGTTATAATTTTTATGGAATCCCATTAAAAACACCAACATGTTTTTATTTAGAGTTAGAAATTTAATTAGAAAATGTGTAATATTATAAAAGACCTAGCAGATATTAAAATATATTATAAAACCTCCAAAATTAAAACAGAGTGGTCCTGGCACACAGAGACTAATGGAAGAGAATTAAGTAAAAGAAATGGATCCAAGTGCAAGTGGAGATTTAGCATAGGAAAACAGTAGTGACCTTTCAGTGAACAGCACTGGGCCAACTGGGTAAGCACTCACATGAAGATTAAACTAGATCTACATGTCATACTTTCCACCAGGATAGATGCCACACGAATCAATAACTAACCTAAGTGTAAAAATTAGCTCATGAAAGTGTGTGCACTCCTTCATAACTGCAGGGTGGGGGGAAAAATGGACTTCCTAAATCTGGTTCCAAACAAACAAAGAGACTGATTTATTTAACTACATAAAAACTTTAAGAATAACTTTTCCATGCAAAGCATAAGAAAAGTCAAAAAACAAAAGAGAAACTGGGGAAGAAATTTGCAATTCATATCAAAAGCAAGCAATGACTGTTCCTAAAAAGTAAAGAACTCCTCAAAACAGAATAACCTAATGCCAAAATGGGCAAAAGGATGAACAAATAGTTGAGAGAATAAGAAATTAAAATCTCCTTTGAACACATGAAAAACTGCTTAAGCTCACTCTTAACAAAAGGAATGCAAATCAAATCTGTCTTGGGATACCATTTCTCCAAGTGTGTGACAACAACACTCCTGATTGGCAGGGAGCAAAACAGGCACTTTTAGGTATCACTGGGGAAACACAAAGTGGTCCAAGCCCAGGAAACGGAAGCTTGACAATATCTAGCAATAGCGTGCTTACCCTTTGCCCTATAAAGTCTATTCCTAGGAGACTATCCCCAAGATACACTGCCAAATGTAGACAAAGTCATTTATTGTGGCATTATTCCTAATAGTGAAAAACTGAAAATAACGCCAATGTCAACCAATATTGGAACGGTTAATAAATTTAAGATAGACACATGAAATGAAATATGTAGCCAAAAAAGAGCTTGAAATACTGATATGAGTGTTAACTATAGAATATAATTCAGTAGGAAAAAAAAGTAACTGAAAAGATAAATAACAAAACCAGCAGAAATAGTGACCAAAAAGGGCTAGGAAGATTCAAAAATTCAAAATAAATTTTACAAACTAGGAATCCCTGAAAATTTAAAACAAATCTAACCCAATTGTCTATCGAATAGAATTATAAACACACCAAGAAATTGTTCCAGCGGACTTCAGAACGCAATGTCTGGACTCTATATTTATTCTTAAGATGGAGATAGCTACAATGAAAACAGTCAGTGGTCTTAGTATCAGTGTTAATACTGGCACTTTTAAAATGTGTATTATATATGACTATATGTATGTTTATACATATATAGTCTAGAATAAAACAAGTAAATTTTTGAAGTGCATACATTTTAAATGTCAGCCTATATATAGGCATAAAATCTAACTACCTCGTCATTTCAAATTGAAATAAAGAAATGTCACTATAAACTCAAAGTTTCTCGCTCTTCAAAAATCCATTGTTTCTAGTTCCATCTACTGAAAATACCTGGAAGCAATGACAAGGAGCAATGAGCATTCCTAAACACCATTCCCATTCCCATTGCAGGGGAAGACGTATGTAAGGTCTTTTGAGTTTTGCTATGCAGAAAACACAGAAGCTATTAAAGACCAATGGGCTGTGTCCCAGAATGCAGCAGCGAACATCACGGGGCTCCGACTAGCCAAAGAAGGGATAATCTGGGCATCAAAAATAACTGCTGTGATGGATTGACACATAACATACATAAAAATGTTTATGATCATATGCGGGAGTATGGATACCAGTGTTTATGTGATACCCCAGAAAGGGAGGCACTCCCCCCTAAATTTGATCACCAGTGTAACAGGGCACAGATTCTTTACTCTAAAAATTGGAAGTTTTTGTTAAAAAGTTAACAAAGTGAAAGATCTTCACAGGATAATTTCAAGAAAGTAAAAATCAGGGAAACAAATGGAAAGCATGATTCCAGGCCATGGTGAGGGAAACAGGCAACCGTGAAAGGAAAGAGAGATGAGAAAGAACACCATGCAGGTGGCACCGGTTTGTCACCATCGGAAGCCGCTGGGCAATCTCAGATGGGGGCTGAAGACACACTGTGCCCCTGATGGGCCCCACCCACGCCACCAGCGCAGCGCTGTTGCCCTCCCCTTCAAAACACAACAGTTGAAGCTTAATCTAATGGAGCCGTCAGGGGTAACTTTCAGTTTCCCGACCACCTTCGGTACAAAGACACAAGCTGTAAAACTCAGGGACCCAGCAAGCGAGCAAATCTATAACGCGAGGCGTTGCACAGGCCCACGGGCTGAGCCGTGTCAACAATTTACACAGGTCAGAGGTGAGAGACGAGGGAACAGTCTGGATGAAAAGACACACACGAGACACAGTATAATCCGTGCATCTAACGTGGACTCTCTTTACACCAAACCACACGCAAAAGACACTTGTGAGACAACTGGGGGGAGCTGAATATAGACTGGTATTACGCAAGAGCAAGGAAACGCTGTTAATTTTGTTAAGTGTGAAAACGGTGTATCAGCCAGGGCTCTGCCACAGAAATAGAACCAGTAAGACATATACCTGAGCGAGAGACAGAGTTTAAGGAACCGACTTATGCAGTCGGGGGTTTGCCAAGCCTAAAATGCACAGCACAGGCCGGAAGTGCTGGCGCAGGGGTGGGTGCAGCAGGCTGGAGGCGCCATCTCTCGCACCTCCAGGAAGCCTCGGTTTTGCTCTTCCTGCCTTCCAGCAGCTGCATGGGATAAACCCTGCCCAGGTTATCAAGGACTGCCCCTTCCGAGTCAACTGATCATTGGCGTCTAACCACATCTACAAAATACCTTCGAAGACAGCAACACCTCCATTAGCGTTTAACTGAATTGCTAGGCGTTATGACTTAGCCAAGTCGATACATAAAACCGTCACGAATAACATGGTAGTTATGTACGAATTTGGGGAGTTGGTGGCAGCTTGAAATCAACGACAGGGGAGGATTCACACCTTGGAAATCAGCAAACACTACAAAACAGGGCCTTTTTGGGTTTTTTTTTCCTGGCAGGTGGTTTCCCAGCACATCCTTGTGCTAGTCACCCTTTATCAAGTCAAGCAAATACATGGTACATGTTTATTAACTTGCAGATCGCCTTTTAAAAAACTTTTTAAAAGTTTTAAGTGTCATCCATGCCTCGCACAGTATCCCTCAGCTAAGCATGTTTACTCTGAGGCGCTAACAGACACTCGTTAGACTCCCAGTTTAGGAATGTCGGCCATCAGAGGGCAGGCTGTGACAAGGCCTGGTGACTAGTTCCATCCTCGCGTCCCCTGGGCACCAGTCTCACAGAATCGTTCCCAGTGAACAGCTGACCAGGCATCGCTGGAACTTCTGGAAGTCAAGAAGTCTGCATCCCTTCATCACGATTTTTTTCAGGACATTCAAAATCCCCTTTCCCGTAAAAGCATGTCTCCAAAAACATCCCGCCCTCTACTGCCTGACTTAGACTTTGGCCAAGCTCATGTCCTCCAACAGCAGAAAGCCATGTTCGATTTCTGCAGCCCCTCCAGGTGGCCGGAGCTGAGCTCCCTGGACTCATCTTCTCACCTTCGACCTGGAGACAGCGGCACCTTCCCCCTCCTGGGGCTGTTCCAACTAAGGCCGGTGGGCTCTAGGTCCCAGCCTCCCAACCCTGCAGGTGCCTGTCCTCTCTGCTCAAGCTCCTGGGCCAAACTGCCCTTTTTCTGGCTTATCCAACATGGTTTCAAATCAGTATTTATTGATTTATTTATTTTTTTTTGGTATCATAAATTCTGGTCTTGACATTTCGAATAACATCTCCAGCTTCCTAGATTTTCTTTTCTATCTCTACGAAGTTTCTCGCAATGAAGGGTCACTGGAATGTTTAATCTTCATTAGTAGAGCTGTCACCGTATTTTCTTTTTTAAACCAACACGGTGACAGTTTGGGATACTCTGGAAGGGCATGTGGAATAGGACTGAATAGGTGCAGGGAATGCTGTTTCCAGGTGAAGTGGTGTGTGTAGAAGGGCTGGGCCCAAAATATTCAGGTTAAAATAGGCTTCGATAATAATTCATCTTTGAAAAATGCATGCTTCGACTATGAAAAGCTACATGAAAAGATTTTTTAAAAAGTAGCTTAGGGGGAAAAAAAATACTTGAAAGGCTTCTGTAATTAAACATTTTAGAGCATAATCATAAAAGCTGTGCCCACAAAGTACATTTCTTCAAGTGAATCATCTAGTTCGGTGTGAAAGAAAATCAAGAGCAGGCTTTGCTAAATGATTCTAATGCAATCTCTAAGTGGGGGCTGGTTTTTAAGTCAATAACAAAGAGATGCATGACGAAAACCGACAGATGTCCATTCTATCCTATTTCTGAATTTAAGCTGAGCCTGAGTAGCCTCTCCAGTCCCTATACTTCTTGACATCTGTCCTCATTCTCTGCACTTTTTGACTCTCTTTCCCTCTGACGTCACGGTCACTACATTTGGCCGAAGCTTCTCCCAAGACGTGGTCGCTGCCCCTGTTCTCCTCTCAACCTCTCGCCCATTTTATTAAGTGTTTCTGAACGCTCACATCGTTATGTTTAAACTAACCTTTCTCTTGAGCTCCGAAGTCTCCTCTGACTCCCAGATTTCTTCACCTGGAGGGAGGGACAGTCCCCCTCCCCCACCTTGTCCCTGTTTCTCCGCAGCCCCAGATTGAAAATGCGGAGCCAGCCTGAGCTCCATCTCGCACACTCATCCGTGCCAGGAGCCGAGGTTTCTTCTTCCACCATGCCTCTTACCATCAGATTGGTCTTCGTGCAAAATACGGGCTCTGGAACTTTCTCTGTGACACCTTCCCATTAATAATAGCCATAAGTATTGCATTTCGTTTTATGTGAACCTAATAAATTATCAGCCTTTTAGTAAAGGCTATGTAATATTAATGAGGTTTCGATATGTGTAATATATGTGTACATGTATACCTGTGTGCTTGTGTGTGTATCTGTGAGTAAGCATCTTAACCCAATAACTCTAGTTCTTTATAAATTTTTTTTTTAATAAAAGCATTATATACAAGAAAGTCCACGGCAAGGCCATGATGTCTTCATAATTCTGCATTCCCCTTGTGGCCAGGCCAGCAGCAGAGAAATGCACTCGGGTGCCCAGGTATCCGTACAGGTTACAGCATTGGAGGGAGGGAAAAAACAAGGAAATGAGCACGTGGCACTTTCGCTACTCCCAGGTGAGCTGGCCCGAGAGAGCTACTAAACCCGCTGTGTCCTCCTGCTCTCCCGCCACCAGGAGGACGCTGAAGGACCTAATGTCAGCCGGCTAGCCTCTACCACGGGGCAAAATCAGGTCCTTCAAATTCCACCCTGCTGCTCTTAACAGAACCTACAACTGTTCGTTCAACATTTACTCCGTGACACACGCAATAGGTGCCAAAGGATTTACTTCCCATCATATCTGGAAAATGGCCTGTGATGTATCAGCATACCCGTGTTTCACTTGAAGAAACTGAGGCTCAAGGAAATTAAGTCATTCAAAACTGGCAAGCAGTAAAGCCATGCTCAGAGGTCAGTGCTTCTGGCTCTTGCGGCTCTGGGACTCACTCCTCGCTGTGCCCCTAAACCACAAGCTGGCCTCCCAGGCCCTCTGGTTGGCAGCCCCCTCCCTCCCTGTAGGACATCCGGCTCTCTCATCACCTGTCTGACCACCGCAGCCCCCAGCCCAGCACTGACGTCTCCCTCCTACTGGTCTGTCACTTGCCCCCCCAATCCTCGCCACCATCTAACAAAGCATGCAGCTCACTGCCGCCTTGCACACTTGCTCCGGCCCTGCTGCCCCGCGAGTGAGCTCCCCGAGTGCAAGAGGTTTGGCCCTTCTGTTCCCTGCTCTAACTCCAGGGCCCACGAGCAGGCACCCCGTAATTACCTGTAGAACTGAAACGAATGAAGTGATAAGCACAGTGTCCTAATAGCAAGAAGAACAGTCACTTTTGAAACTTTCATACACTTCCACTTGGAATCCTCCAGTGGATTCCTTCTTGGCTGAAGTGGATTTGTCATTTGTAGTGACATAAAAAGAGCTGCTAACCAGCCAGGCTACCAACCAAAAAGTAAATATAGATTCTAAGCAGTGGGTTGGACTATATGAAAATGCCAACATACCTGTCTTCTTACCCTACCAACCAAAAAGGAAATATAGATTCTAAACAGTGGGTTGGACTATATGAAAATGCCAACATATCTGTGTTCTTACCCGTCAAGATGGCCAGAACACAGGAGCAGAAGAATCTTGACAGCAGGGTAGGAAGAACAAGTGACAGGAGGGTCTGAGAGGCGTGTTTCACTCAAACTTTGCACACCATCATCCCTACTACAGAAGTCTACACCTTTGCTGGGCTTGCTGATTTCAGCACGTACATTTTGGCAAAAGAAATACTGTTCAAAATGCTAGTTAAAAATTAAGCCCAATGCAGCCTAGGGCCATTGGTGTGAGCATCTTTATTATTTACCAGTTGAACAAACGAGCTGCATCCTATTCAGAGGTCAGGAAAGGGCAACTGGGGACAGTGCAGGGCTTGCCACACTCACTAGTATTACTGAGCACCTGTCACTCCGTGCCAGGCACCGTGCTAAGAACCATCCTTGCAAATCTCCCCACAACCCTCTGAGCTTCTGTGATTATGATTCCGATTTTCTAGATGAGGAAACTGAGAACAAGTGATTTCCCCATCCAGGGTCTCATGACACGTACCTGGTGACACTGAAAGTGCCCCGTTCTGTGACATGCAAGCTCACGCTCTTAGCCGCCACTCCACACTGTCGCAGCAGTGTGCGTTAACAGCAGTGCGCGCTGACACCCATGGTCTGGAGGGTCCCGCCTTCCCCGTGGGAGGCCCCCACTCAGCCCATGTACCCTTCTCAGGAGCCGAGGCTGGGACATGTCGTGGAGCTGGGTCTGCACTGCCAACACCCGCCTTTACTGAGCTCTGCGGTGGCTTGAGGGGTGACAGAGACCACAGGGGAGGCTGAGCACCACCCCTAAGCCAACCACTCAGGACATGCTCGTACTGCTGCGGAACTTCAGCATTTTGTGCGAGCCCTGCCCTGAGGTGTCCCAATGTGCTCTTGGCCTGACTTCTTCAACCATCTGCGTGCTGGAGGGTGGCTGTGGTCCCACAGCTGGGGCCTGCGAAGCAGAGCTGTGCCTTGTCCCCTTTAAGGGGTCCCTTCTCTCTTTAAGGGACAAAAAGGGCCCCTTGTGAGGTTGGGCTGACTCACCACTCGGCACGGGCAAGGCAACTCTGACAGACTAGCTGGTCTCATGGCAGAGGCTCTCCCAGGAAGAAGGGCATTGGTTTTATGTGGGTTCGGACCCAGCCCCATCACAGAAGTTGGCCCCCAACGCACGCCTGGTGTGCCGTCCTTAGGCTCCCTGCTATAGCCTGTCTTCGGGAACCCAGGAGAGAGCCGGGATGGCTGGCCGCCCCATCTGCCACCTGCGGTCAACTCCTTGCACCAGCTGCTGAGGAGCAAAGACGCCACCATGAACATCCAGGGATCACTCCTCAAGGGCATGCTGACTTAAGGACCTTTGCTTCAGAATTTTAATCCTGGGATTCCTCAGGCCTTCACGTGGGCCCGTTCTTCTGATTTGCTAATACTGTTGTAGTTGACTCTATTTCAACGGTGAGCTCAGATTGAGTGGGGCAAAAATACAATTCACAGAAATGTCAGAGCCAAGACACACACATTGTTTCAGTGCATCAGCTATGGAAATGGAAAAGGCGACGATAGAGACAGAAACGTGAGGTCAGCGATTGCAATGGCACCTCCACAGGTTACTGTGTTGATGCGGTTGTTATTCACTCTCCCAAGGTCAGGTTCCTGTTACTCACAGTGGTTATGTCTCTAAGGTTGCCAGGAACACTGAATAGCGAAAACTGAATCGTTAAATACAGGGTTAGGTTCTTGTGCACCCCTGGTCACAGCATTTTTGTCAATAGATCAACGTGTGACCTTGTCTTATGTGTGCTTCTGTTTATAAAGATAGCTTATTTAAAACATTGCAAGCCTGATTAATTAACACTGAACTCACGGCCAGCAGCACTACAATTCATGCCTGAATGAAGCTTATCTAACACGTGTATTTTCTCCCCAAGGCACATCTCAGCCTCTTGAGCTTAAGAACATGAAACATCACTTCAGCGTGGTGTCTGGGGGCCATTTTAAACAGAAAAATCACCAACGTAAGGCACAGAAATGCAAAAACATGGCATTAAATAGACCGTGAAAAGGACACTTCACAGTGTGAGAGCTCAAACTAGGAAGCAAAGCGTTGCCTTGTTCAACCTCAGCTGGGAATGTGAATGTTAGGTGACTCAAATTCCTGACTGCCCCGCACATGTCTGTGAACAATGCCAGCAATTAATCCTGGAGTTACAAATAAATTTTAGAGAGCAGGAAAATTCACAGATATGCACTTTACAAATCATGGGAATTGACTCTCTTTCTATTTCATTCTGACTCTACTCAAAAACCAAGGCAAGAATGTTGAGATTTCCCAGGGCTTCTAAAATTTTAACAGCGGCTTTTTCTTTCTACAGAATCCAACATTACCAAGTCACTTTATTTCCTGTTGGGGGAAAAAAAATACTCAGTAACCTGAGAAATTTTTTCATGTCTAACAGTTATAAATGTCCAAGTCTCTGCTGTTAAATTATGTTGACCATAAATATCCCAGTATCATGAGTAAAGCTGGAGCCACATTTGGCCCTACTGTTGGTACACGTGGACAGTGTCCTACACCCAAAATAGAGTCTGGCTCAAAATGAGAAGGAAACCTTAGCTGTTCTTTTAGTAGTCAACACATTCTCCAGCTACTAGGGCCATGATTCTCCAATTGGAACTAATACGAAATCTTTTCAGATGCTTAAGGAAAAGTATATTGGTGTAATCAACAGCTTGCAAGCAATGGGAGTTTTTCCCTTGCTTAGAAATGAGCTGTCTCATGCCCTGAACTGTCCCTGCTGGCCACGGACTCCAGAACTCACTGGCCATTTCTGCTGGAAATTCTGATCATGCCGTATGACTAAAAGGATAGGTTCCCACATTGGCAGATGTGTTAAGTCATGAGTGAAGAGGCACTGGGAATAAAAGACACCAGCCAAAACCAAGCACACGGGTTCTCCATAAATGGAGGAAAACAATGCTATTATTCCGAAAATATTCATTCTCTTCCCTGGATCACACTTTACGTAGGCGAGCTGAAATTGGTTCAGTCGAGAATGAGAGAGAGGCGTTGATACACATCCTGCAGAACTTCCATGTAAGGTGGCCCAAGACTGTTGCCCAACGTAACCTGCCCAAAACAGTGAGCTCGTGGTGCAGCCGTGATATTCCTGGACTCTGCTGCAACCTGAATAAAATACCCGAGGAGAGTTCGCGATGCCCTTTGTTCTGGTCTGACCCTCCACACACACTCACCTGAGCAGGTTTCCCAGGAAGAAGGTAACCTGGTTAGTGGACAGGAGCATTCTCTTAACAGCAATCAAAACATATAAATGGCATTCTGGATGAAAGTGAATTAATTCGCCACAGTCAGATTATCCCAGTAAAGCTAGAAAAGAGATTCTGGACCCATGCAGGCCCCCACAGGACAATCGCCCAGGGAATCCTGGCTGAGACAACAGGCTCTGTATAAGTACCATGTGGGAGATGTGTTTTGTGGGGTCCTACTTCCACCTTGCATGGCCTAGGGTCTCTGGTCCCCTCTGGGATGCTCACAAAACACCAGATGGAAGCTTACAGATGTCACCCTGGAATGCAGCAGATAGATATGCTCACAATTATAAAAGCACCTTTCTGAGTTTAGTTTATGACAGTACTTAAGTTTGCGTGCACATCCTTACAGCATGTAGAGTCGGTATGCTGCCCCGCTTGGCTGGGGTAGCTTCGAATTTTCGAGAAGGAAAGAAGTATCCATTTTCATATCCAGACTCTGAATTTCACCTTCTTCAAAGCCGTCTGTAAGGCAAGGGCGACGTGGAATACCATACAGTAAATGCAGACCAAGTCACCTTGTGTGCACCACACTAAGTGTATTTGCCGTTAAACCTTACCCCATGCTTAAAAAGAATATATGACATATTCTGATGTATTCTGATATATATAGATTGACTTTATTCATCTGACTCTTATTTAGTGTTTCACTGAATGGAAACACTGGAATTGATCTGCCCAGCTCCCAGCTGATCACCATTTCTGCTATTCCCTTCCTCTCCCTTCCCGTAGTGGACAAGGCAGGTACAACTTCTCCATGCACGCAAGACTGCTGAGGAGCTGCAGAGACACGGAACTCATTGGGATGATTAGGATGGCTCTTTCACTTTATGGTTTTTTTCATTTGTCTTTAATTTTTTAAAAAATGTGCTATTTGTGCTTATTTAAGAAACCTTTCCTATATTGATGTAATGAAAAGATTTCTCTCTATAATGACTTTAATCTACCTAGGATTTTTATATGACATGAGGTAGGAATCTGATTTTTTTCCATAAAAGAGCCAATTTTTTTCTTTTGTTAATTTATTCATTTTTTTTCATTTGTGGATTACTTCTTCTGATTCTGCGATGTATTAATTTCACCTCTGCCCCATGAAACAGGTCCCTTTTTGAGTTCTCCATTCTGTTCCTTTAATCTATTTATCTGTATCTGGGCCAACATGATCAGTTCAATTTTATTATTTTATTTGGTTTATTAAAGTAAACCTTCCATTTTCTTCCCTTCCACAAGGAATTTGGTTCATGTGTCTACAAAAACAAAAGTTTACATAATTGTTCCACAATTTCTAGAGTAATGCATTCTGTGCTTTTATGCTTCTTAGAATATTTGATTCTTGAGCTATGTCCTCCCTTAGGAGGTAAAAACTATGATAAAAGTAATTTTTGCATTTTGAGAGCATTAAGAACATACAACTTGGCAACATAGGCATTGTGTGTGTGTGTGCGTGTGTGTGTGAATGCACCATATATACTTTTTTTAAAAGTCATTTTAGAAGATGCTGAACAGAGACTGAATTTTCAATGGCTCAGCAATTGATCTGCCAATCCTTAATAAAAATGTAATAGGTAATAAGTTTTCTCCCAAGGAATCATCTCCTCCTTTTAGTAGACTTGATAAAAACAGAAATATGGCCTTTCCCTTAGAACATCTCAGCAAGTTCATTGCACTCCACGGTCCCTCATTTCTCTTAGCCATTATAAAGGCAAGGAAGGGTGAGGTCAGGAGTTCAGGAGTAGGCACCTGTGAAAGGAAAAAAGGAAGGAACAGGGGTACTCCAGCCCTGCACCTGCACGTGCTCTTAGCAAGCCACCACATCTCATTCTGTTTTTGTTTTTTTGGACCAAACATGGCTCACTTTTATTCAGTTAGTTATACAATCTATTACTTTAATAATAACAAATAAGCATTTTTGAAAACACCACCTAAAACAAAAGGCAGGACTTTGGCAATAACCTACATGCAGCCCTCCAGTTTCCCAACTGAGGTAACTGACATCTGAAGATCTGTTTTCCCCATTCCCTTGATTTTTTAAATAATTTTTTCTAAAATTTGTACATATAATATGCAGTTAATGTTTTTCTCTAAAAATGTTATATAGCATTATGTTACATTTTAGATTTTTAATCTTTCAGCAAAAGTATCACAGTGTATCAATTCTGTTTTATCATTCCCTTGCCTTGTTAATAACTTTATTGTAATTAAGTATTCTCCTAAAAAATATTTTATGCATGTACATATTAGGTTTTTTTATCTTTATAAAAAGGGTACCATGCTGTAATATATCTTTTAAGACTTTTTCTTTTAACATTATAGTATTTTTTATGATTTTTTTTATTTCAGCATATTACAGGGGTACAAATGTTTAGGTTACATATATCACCTTTGCCCCACTGGAGTCTGACTCGGCTGGGGCAAATCTTATTTTATATCTCAGTTTTGTTGTTTTGTTTACAATATGAGTGACACCCCCCTGTTGATGACATGCATCGATAATTCGAAATGGAAGATAAGGACATTCTTTGTGCGCTACAAAACCCTATGTACTATTATTTACACCCTTATTGAGGTAAATTGATAGACAATAAACTTTACGTATGTAAAGCATACAATTTGATCTATTTTGATGTATGTAAATGCCTGTGAAACTATCACTACAATCAGGGTAATGAGTATAACCATCACCCCCAAGAGTGTCCTTGTGCCCAATGTCCCCGTCTCTCTCTGTCCTCACCAACATTTTCGCTTTTGGCAAATCCAGTGAGTGTGTAGTGGTGTCTCCTTAGGCTCTGAGTCTGAATTGCCCTAATGGCTAATAACGCTGAGCATATTTTCATATGAGTATTTGTCATGTGTCTTCTATGGTGAAGTATGTTTTGAAGGTTTTGCTAGTTTTTTGTTGTGTTATTTGTCTTCTTATGATTAAGCTGTCAGTCTGTTCTGTATACCCCAATTACAAGTCCTTGGTCAGGTATATGTTTTGTAACTATTTTTTTCCCTGCCTGTAGCTTGCATTTCCATTTTCATAACAACGCCTTTGAATTGTAAAAGTGTTTAATTTTGGTCAAATCAAAATGATTTTAATAAAATCCTATTTATCAGAGCTTTTTATAATTCACATTTTTTTGTGTGTGTTAATGCTTAAGAAATCATTTTATAATGCAAGGGTACAAAGAGCTTCCCTCATGTTTTCTTACAAAGGTTTAATAGTTTTAGATCTAACATTTATATCCATGATCCATTTCGTGTTAACTTTTATATATTGTGTGAGGTAAGGGTGGACATTTATTTTCTACACAAGGCTAACCAATTTTTTCAGCAGCTATTCCTGATAAGCTTATACTTTCTCCACTGAATTGACTTGGAACATTGTCAAATATAAATCGACCTTATATGTATGCTACTATATCTGGACAGTCTAGTGTATCCCACTGGCCTTAAGGTCTATTTTTACACCAATATACTATCTTGATTACTGTAGTTTTATAATAAATCATGGAATCTGGCATGGTAAGATCTCCATGTTCTGCTTTTTCACATTAGTTTTGGCTATTCCAGGTATTGTACATTTCCGCTTATATTTTAGAACCAGCTTTTTACTTTCTACACAACTTCTTGCTGGGATTATGAGATCTCACTGAATCTCTAAATGGTGAATTGGGGGTGAATTGACAACTCCACGTTGAGTCTTTGGCTCCATAGACAGAATCTATCTCTTCAGTTATTTAGCTCTTTAATTTCTCTCAACAATGTTTTATATTTTTTGTGTAGAAGAATTGTACAAATTTATCAAAATTTACTAAGAAATTCATATTTTTGATGCTAAATTAAATAGTATTTTTTAAAATATCTTATTGGATGATTCTAACATATAAGAATATAATTTATTTCTGCCTCTCCACCTTATAAGCTGCAACTTTACTAAATACATTTATTAGTTCTAGAGCTTTTTTAAGGTTCCATAAGATTTTCAACATAGACGAACACAGTCCGATACAAATATAATTCGAGCTACAGGTATAATTTTAAATTTCCTAGCATCCACGTTAAAAGTAGACGAAATTAAATGTAATTATTTCGTTTCATCATATAATGAGTAGAAAATAATAATAATGAAATAGTTTATGTTCTTTTTCTTTTCATACTTTGTCTTTAAAAGTCAGTGGCTATACTTGGAGCAAAATTCAATTTGAAAGTGCCACATATGAAGTGCTCACTAGCCACGTGCAGTGGCTACCACAATGGACAATGCACACACAGACAGATAAAGACAGTTTAACTTATTTCCTAATCTTTCACTTATTTTATTGCTTTTTGCACTAGTTAGTATGTCCAGTACAATGTTGAAGAGTAGAAGTAAGAGTGGTAATCCTTACTTTATTCCCAATCTTAGGTGGCAACATTCAGTCTTTCACTATTAAATATGATGCCACTGTTTTGCAACAGCCCTTTATCATCTGAGGTACTTCTTTCTCTTCCTAGATTTCTGAGAGACATTTGCAGGAATAAGTGTTGAATTTCATCAAATGCCTCTTTAGTATCTGATGAAATGATGACACATAGTGTTACCTATCAAAACAATTGTTAACATAAGTTGATTTTTTAATATTAAATCAACTTTTATATTCTTGAGATAAATTCTATTAGTTCATGTTATATTACTCTTTATATATACACACACACACACACACATGTATACACACGTGTGTGCATATGTGTCTGTTGCTGGACTAAATTTAATAAATTTGGATTAAAATTTTGTTCTGAATTTTTGTGTCTATGTTAATGAAAGATAGTGGTCTATAGTTTTCTTTCTTTGGAATGTCTTTGGTTTTGGTGGTCTCATGACATGAGTTAAGAAATGTATTATGTTCTATTTTGTAGAAGAAATTCTGTACTACTGAGGCTATTAATTCCTTAAATTTTGTTATGATTCACAAGGGAAGCCATTTGGGCTTGGAGATTTTTTTTGTGGGATGATATTTAACTACCAACTCAAATTATTTTATATCTATAGGGCTATTCATTTTATTTATTTCTTCCTAAAAGAGCTTTCCCTGTTTGCTTTTCAAGGAATTTGTCCATTTTATCTATATTGTGACATGAACTAGATAAAGTTCTTCATAATATTTCTTTATTATTCCATTAACATCTGTAGGGACTATAATGATAAGCCCTCTTATATTCCTAATATTGGTAATTTTATGTTCTGTCATTATTCCCAATCAGTCTGGCTAGAGTTTTATCAATTCTATTAATCTTAAAGAACCAGTTTTGGTTCATTGATTATTGCTCTTCTGTTTACAATTTCATTGTTTTTGACTCCTTTTGATTTCCTTTATTCTGACACTTCTCGCTTCTTTTTCTATTTTCTCAAGGTGGAAGTTTAAGTCACTGACTAGAACCATTTGTTTTTCTTTAGTATAAACATTTAATGTTATCAATTTCCCTCTCTGCACTATTGCAGGTACATCCCACAAAATGTGATATGTCACGTTTTCATTTCATTGAGTTCAATATACTTTCTAATTTCCCTTGTAACTTCTTCTTGAACTCATGAGTTATTTAGAATTGTGTTGTTTAGCTTCCAATTATTTATTGATTTTTCAGATTTCTTTATGTTATTGATGTCTAATTAAAGTCCATTATGGCCAAAGGACATACTTTTTATGATAACAATCCCTTTACACTTAGTGACACTATTATGGCCCAGAATATGGTCTATCTTGGAAAATGTTTCGTGTACATTTGAAATAATACATATTCTGCTTTGTTGGGTAGAGTAGCCTAGAAATAAGAATTAGGTCAACTTGTATGGTAGCACTTTTCAAATCTCCTATATCCTTATTAATTTCTTGTTGTTCCATCAGTTATTGAGATAAGGGTATTGGAATCTCTGAATAAACAAGTGGATTCTTATGCCATGTATTTGGAATCTCTCTTCCTAGGGGCACGTGTATTTGAAACTGTTAGGTCCTCCTGATATATCGATTCCCTTATCTCTAGTGAATGTCTCCCTTCGTCACTGTCCTTGCTCTTTCGGGCTCTGTGTGAGTTCCAGGAGTTATTTCACCTGCTCTTTCCTGTAGGTTCCTTCTCTGACCTTGGGAGGTTCCTCCTAGATATGTGCTAATCCATGTTCTGCTGAAGAACTGGTGGAACCCTCTACCAGCCTCTGAAGTGAGCTCCCTCTTTCTGCAGCTCCCTCCTCTCACCTCTTTGATATGCTGTCGCAAGAATTCCAATGCCTTTGTCTTCCCAAATTCAGCACTATGTTTCCACAATTCAGTGAAATTGCTGGGCTCTCTCTGGTTCCCCTCCCTGTGTTGCAGCCCAAGGACTGTCCCAGGGAAAGAAGCTGGGGCAATCCTAAAGCCCACTTCTTTTGTTTCCTTTCTCAGAAGGTCCATTTCCTATAGCATCCTTTCACCAGTATCTTATTTCATATATCCTGTCCCTGTTTTTGAGCTGTGTAGGGCGGGAAGTTACACCAGTTCTCTATGACTTCATCATGTTTAGATGTGGACATAAAAAACACTATCTACTTTGGGATGGAATGATCACATCGCTGGCTTTAAAAGAATACTTATTAATCTCCACTCTGAATTTAGTGGATGATAAAATTGCTAAAATCAGCTTATTTCTAAATAATTAAATTTAACACAATTTGTAATAGCATATAGAACGGTATATATTAATGGACTCTCAAGAACTAAAAAGCTTTTGTTTAAGGTAAAAGCTGAATTTAAACAAGTGAACAAAAGTAATCATAAATCATGAGCAGCAGAGCCAAGACATTTATTTGGCCAAAAGATTCTGCCCTCAGCTTAAGACAGAATCTTGTTTCTTTGTTCTCTTCTCTCTAGCAGAGATAAGCAGTCACTTTAAAATTCTACCTTATTTTCCCATCTCCTTTTGTCCTCCATTCTCTCTGAGGTGTGGAGCTCTCTCTCCACTTCAGATACCTGAGCATGCCCCCCTGCCAGTGTGAATTTCCTCCCTGAAGCAAAGTCATGGGACAAAAAAATTAAGTGGTCCTCAGATTTTCATCAAGCTGCTACCAGCAGTTCAAACTTAAAACCTTCAAAACTCAAATCACCTTTCAGCTCCCTGCCCCCAGCCATACCCTCACCCCGCATTACAGCAGACAGACAGGGCCAGCTCCCTGGGGTATGGCCTGTGCAGCCCCACAGGGCCCAGGAATAGCAGGGCCCACCTTCACCTTCAGTCCCATGCTGTGTTGTTGTCACTGTTTTGAAATGCTGAATAATTTTTGAACAAGGGGCTCCATGATTGCACTTTGTGCTGAAACCCACATCACATGGACTAAACTCTGCACATGGACTAGATGTCTAGATGTGAGTTTTAGGTCCACTGAGCCTTTGAATATTTCCAAGCAAATGTAAAAGTAGAAATAAGATTCCCACAATTCGTATCACCTCGGTTCCTTCCTTGGAACTTGTTACTGGTACAATTGTGGCCCCTCCTATCCTCTCCATTCCCCTCAGAAAGGTATGTTGAAGCCCTAACTCCCAGGACCTCAGAATGTGGCCTTCTTTGGAAATAGGGTGGTTGTAGATGGAATTAGTTAGGTGAGATCACAGTGGTGTGGGGCTAGTGTGTGGCCTTGTCCAATATGACTGATGTCCCTGTAAGAAGATGACCAGGTGAAGACAGAGTCACACGGGAAGAGCACGCGTGATGGTGGAGGCAGAGATGGGAGTGATGCAGCTGCAAGGATTCCAATGACGTCAGCACAAAAAGGTAAGAAGAGTGAAAGAGGGACTCCCCACGCGATCTCACAGGGAGCACAGCCCTGTGTCTCGATTTCAGACTTCTGGCCTCCAGAAGTGTGAGGCAATTTCTGGTGTTCTAAGCCAGAACAGCTTGCTAATCCGTGTTCTGCTGAAGAACTGGTGGAACCTACCAGTCTCTGAAGTGAGCTCCCTCTTTCTGCAGCTCTCTCCTCTCATCTCTTTGAGATGCTCTCGCAAGAATTCCAATGCCTTTGTCTTCCCAAACTCAGCACTATGTTTCCACAATTCAGTGAAATTGCTGGGCTCTCTCTGGTTCCCCTCCCTGTGTTGCAGCCAGCGGGCTCTCTCAGGGAAGGAAGCTGGAGCAATTCTGAAGCCAGAACTGCTTGGTGGTGCTTGGTTCCAGCAGCCATAGGATGTGGCCACCATGGTGAGCCACCGCCTGGCAGCCCAGGGCCCTCACGCAGTGTCCTCGATCCATCACCACTCTCCATGAAGCTCTTCCCTGCTGGGCCGTGCTCCTGGCGAGTTCCCACCTTCGTCCCCGCGTTGGGGCCGCAATCGTTAGAGAAGTCAGGAGGAGTCATGATTCAAAGCCAGCACAGGAGGAGGCAGCAGGCACCTGCAGCTCGGGGTCTCCTCAGGGAGATCCAGGCACAATCCAAGAGCAGAGAGAAACGCCAAGTCTCTGTGCTCGTGGGGGTGAAGCTAAGATCCAGAAACAGCCACAAACTCACAAACTCCCCTCCAAGGCTGCGATGGTTTGAACGTTTGTGTCCCCTTCAAATTCAAGTTGGAACATAATCCCCAATGCAACAGTATTGAGAGGGGAGGTTTTTAGGACGTGATTAGGCCCCGAGGACTCCAGCTGCATAAACTAGATGATTTCCCTTATAAAAAAGCCTTCTGAGCGCTGCCCGTCTTCCGAGCACACAGATTCATTCCCTTCCTGCCCGTCCACCCTCTGCCCCGCGTGGACGCAGCAACAAGACGCCGTCTTGGGAGCAGAGAGCAGCCCTCACCAGGCACCAAACCTGCCCATGCGTCTTGGACTGTCCAGCCTCCAGAAATGTCAAAAATAAATACCTATTGTTTATAAATTACCCAGTCTGTGGTATTTTGTGATAGCAGCACAAACGGATGGAGACCAAGACCAAAAGTTCTGGAACTACATGTTCACCTATCATCTCAGGGAAAGGTTTCATTATGGCTAACGTCCCTGTTTGGAGGCACAAATCTTTGGGCAAAAACAGAATTTTTTCTTGTTTATTCTTTTAAGTTCTAGGTAGATTCTTGTTATTAGACCTTTATCGGAAGTGTAGAGAGCAAATATTTTCTCCCATTCTGTGGGTTGTCTATTTGCTCTAATGATCGTTTCCTTGGCAGTGCAGAAACTTTTTAATTTGATCAGATCCCATTTGTTTATTTTAGCTGTGGCGGTGATTGCCTTGGTTGTCTTCCTCATAAATTCTTTGCCTAGACCAATATCTGATAGGGTTTTCCCAACATCTTCTTCTAGAATTCTAAAAGTTTCATGTCTTAGGTTTAGGTCTGTTATCCATCTTGAGTGGATTTTTGTGAGGGGTGAGAGGTTGGGGTCCTGATTTGCTTTTCTGCATATTGCTAACCAGTTTTCCCAGCACCATTTATTGAAGAGAGAATCTTTTCCCCATAGTATATTTTTGTCTGCTTTATCAAAGATTAGGTTACCATATACAGATGGTTTGATCTCTGGAATCTCAGATCCATTCCAGATATCGATGTTTCTGTTCTTGTGCCAGTACTAGGCAGATTTTACTATTATTGCCTTATAGTACAGCTTAAAGTCAGGAAGACTGATCCTTCCCAGTTTGTTTTTCTTACTTAAGATTGTAGTGGCTATGCGTGGTTTTCTCTGGTTCCATACAAAGCGAAGGATTATTTTTTCTAGATCTGTAAAGAATGCTGGTGGTATTTTGATGGGAATTGCATGGGCAATGGAAATGAACAGAAACTTCTCCAAAGAGGACAGAATAATGGCATGCAAACATATTAAAAAATGTTCAACATCTCTAATCATTAGAGAAATGCAAATCAAAACCACAATGAGATATCACCTAACCCCAGTGAGAATGGCCTGTATCAAGAAATCCCAAAACAACAAATGCTGGCGAGGATGCGGAGAGACAGGAACACTCTTACACTGCTGGTAGGACTGCAAATTAGTGCAACCTTTGTGGAAAAGAATTTGGAGATACCTCAAACAACTAGAAATAGAAATACTATTTGGCCCAGCAATAGCATTGTTGGGCATCTATCCAAAAGAACATAAGTCACTCTATTATAAAGACATCTGCACCCGAATGTTTATAGCAGCACAATTCACTATTGCATGGTCATGGAAACTACCCAAGTGCCCATCAATTCATGAATGGATAACTAAAATGTGGTATATACTCACAATGGAATATTACTCAATCCTAAGAAACGATAGTGAACTAGCACCGTTTATGCTATCGTGGATTAAGCTTAAGCCTGTAATACAAAGAGACGACACAAGACCTGGAAAATGGGCTACACATCTACTCGCCATCAAATTGGTACTGACAGCCTAAAACTATGGTGTTCAAATAATTATAGTGTTCAACAGGGATCTGAGGCGGGGAAGACCCACATCTTAAGGATGTGATGAGCATTGTAGGGGGGAAAGGATTACTTCTATCCCTTTTTAGGGAGAGGCAAAGAAACACATGGTAACCAAAATGTCTAAAAAAGAAAAAAAAATTTTGTTAATGGGAGGTGAACAGGTGGAAGGGGGGAGAAGGGGAAGGGTATGCACTTTCATGGTGGGTGCAGGGCCCACCACTTGGAGACTGGACACGCTTGAAGCTCTGGCAGAGTGGGGTGGGGGGTCAGGGGCAAGATATGTAACCCTAACAATATTTGTACCCACAGAATTTGGGAATAAATAAATAAATAAATTAAAAAAAAAAAAAACAGACAGAAGGTGGACTCCGTTTGGCCAGAACAGTGTCTAACAGTGTCACACAGACATTCTTTAGGCAGGTGGGGCCTCTTCACCTCAGCTCTCCTGCACCTCCCCCCGGGCCTCTGGCACGCCCCCTCCCTCTGGGCCCACACGCTCGTCTGCAGGCTGGGTCGGGGTGCAGAGGTATGAGCACGGTGCCGCAAAGGCCCAGCCTGGAGAGCTGGTACACAGCTGACGAGACAAACAATGAACTAAATAAAACCCACAGCATCTGTTAATACCCTCACCTATTCTACAAATAAGAAAACCACAGCTTGAAGGAGAAATACACATGAACAAAGCTCTTCACACGTAGAATGGAAGGAAAAATAACACGGTGATGGCGTAAAATATTCAACTGTTTTCCCCAATATTTTATTCACCGTGAATCCATAAGTTCCCCGTGTGTCTCCTCTGTGCAGATGTCTCTGCTGGGTCTGGGGGTGTGTACCGTGCTCCCTGCTTTAGGACTTGAGCGAGGATAATATTAGTGGCTGCTGAGAAAAAGAAATTTGAGGTACAGAATACTGAAGAAGTTTAGTGAAGTGTTGCTTAGCAACCTTTAATAGGAAATAATTTAAACTCTGGGTTTATTTTTTTTCCTGAGAACTTGCTGCTCCAGCCTGTGGTTTAGAATCCACTCTTTCATTCCAGCAGCTCGCTTGCACGCCGCATGGGTGTACGCACACACAGCCCTGCCCTGGAGTGGCATCAGTCACCAATGCTCTTTCGCTCCTTTCTTGGGATAGAACAAAGGCATCCAACGTTCGATGCTAAAGTAGCTGGAATTCTACAACCGACACAAGGGACACAAGGCAGGAAGCCCCCCAAGACACAACCACCATCAAGAATGTCTCCATTTAAAGTGAGTCCAGAAGAGATGTTTGGGAAGCCCAGAGAACATTTTCCTTCCCTTGTAAAATCCCAGCTCTTTCAGGAAAACAGTGCAAATTCCAGACCACAGCCATGCGTCTTTCTTTAGCCATCACGCAGACTCCCCCGGAAGCTCTTTCAGATGCCCCGACAGCTGCACACGCAGGACCCGGTTCCTGTGGCGGTGACCAGTCCTGTGCAGGCTTCGAGTGAGGGCGCAGACAGCGCCCCCGGCAGGCACGGCGCAGGGGAGGCTGGTGATCGTGCCCTGAGCCCTGGGCCTGCACCCCACAAACACTTCCCCAATGCCCTCTGTGTCTGAAGGTCTTTCCTACAGAGAAGAATGGGCACATAGGAGCTAAGACAGAGCCAGGGAGAGAAAACCAGCACGAAGGGGTGAAATGACAAGGAATCTACCTATAACAGGAAAGTGGAATTTCAGTGTCAGTACAACAGCAACTGCCGCCTGACGTATATATGGGCTGTTGCTCCTTGGATCAGATACGTCCCATTTCTCTTACTGACTCATCTGAGGAGTGAAAATGCCTCCAAATGGGAGTACCAGCTGGCAATTCAAAGCAGCAATAGCACCAAAGTTTTGGCCTCTGAAGGAACAGCTCCCTTCCCGTGAAGTTTTTCCAAACAACATCTAACCCAATAGTGGCTGGGCTAGAACCACCCAAATACGTACATGAGTCCTCTCTGTCTCTCACAATAACCGATAACCTGCCATTTGCCCAAAGCACAACAGGGGGAAGAACAGCCCAGTCACCCATGGAGATCACGGGTGATGGTGTCAGAATGCAAAGGTCGAATTTTGCTTCTCTTCCTAACTGCGTGACTTTGGGGAAGTTACTTGACTTCTCTGGGCTTCAGTTTTCTCAGCAGCAAAATGCAAGTAACAACAGTACTAACAACCTCGTGGGGCTGTGCAGTTCCAGTGAGCTACGCACGTAACGTAATTGCATTGTCCTGGTACGCGGGGACCTCGGGAGTGTTTCCTGTCACTCCACGGTAGCAGAGGCAAGGGGACAGCTACACTATCTGCACACTCATTTCCACGATTAGGCGTGGTGTGATCGCTACGTGTGCTGTGCGCCGGGAACAGAGCGGCAACCAAAACGGCCCCAAGGCCACACGGTGTTTAAAGTGCAGCTGGGCGGTGGGGGGGGGTGGGGCACAAAGGACGGAGAGAAGAACAGCAAAGCCTGCGTGATGGCCGATGTCTCCTGGACCGGGGCCTGTGCTCCTCTCAAAAAAAGCCCAGGAGGGAGAATGACCACGAGCAGAGAGATTGTTCCAGAAACACCGACAGGACAGACTTGTCTCTTCAAGCAAGACCAGATCTCAGGAGGCCCACGCGAAGGTCCGGGGTGTCCTCAGCTCCACGCACGGCCAGCGCGATGCTCACGACACTGGCTGGGCCGGGAGACGCTGCCTCCGCCCCACGCGGCAGACAGGCGTGTGTTCTCGCCGCGGACCTGAACGGCCGGCTCCCACGCACGGGCCTCATCAGCATGTGCTTTGCCGCAAAAAACCAGGGCAAAAAAACCCTCTCATTGTTAACTGAAATAATGTTTAACTACTTTTTAATTTTTTCCCAGGGGTGCGCCGCTTCATATTAAGTGCAAAACGCCCCCCTGCGACATCTCCTGGAGCACAAGGGCACAGAGAGGAGGTTTCTCGGGCAGCCGAGGCGGGGTGCTGCAGGACCCCGTTGCTGCCTTCTCGAAGGCTGCTCAGGTCTTTTAGCAGTAAACACGCCCTTCAGCAGCACTGCAAGCCGCCGCTGTGCCAAGGGGAAAGCAAATGATTCTGCACCACTTCAAAGGTGATAAGAGGCCTTTATTTTCCTTCATTTTCTCCCATTTTCAATTTAAAAAAAAAAAGTCTGCACGCTGTTGTCCTATTTTACTCAGAAAGCACATACATGCACATGCTGAATGTCTGACATCCTTTTAGGAAACAGGACAAAGAAAGTCTCTTCTTCCTAGAGCAAAATGTTAGCCTTTTGAGTCGGTGGCAATTTCACAAATCTGCACAATAACTTCAGCGTGGTCTCCCTGCCAAGGCTGAAGTGGGGCTGTCAGGGATGGAGGTCCTTATTTAGCTCTATTCGGTGAGCTCTTAGCAGGAGGGAAATGCAGGAAGCTGGCATCGGATGCGATGGCTCGGCTCTCCCACCTGCACCTGGCCGCCAGGGCTGGGCCCCACGTGCTCGCCTACGGGCAGCAGCCACCGCAGGCACCTGAGCCTGCCCACCACACCGACAACCCCCCACCCCCAGTCAGCACCCTTTAAACCAGGGGTCCTCAAACTTTTTAAAGAGGGGGCCAGTTCACTGTCCCGCAGACCATTGGAGGGCCAGACTATAGTTAAAAAAAAAAAAAAAAACTATGAACAAATTCCTATGCACACTGCACATATCTTATTTTGAAGTAAAAAAACAAACGGGCAAAAACACCTGCATGTGGCCCTCGGGCCGTGGTTTGAGGACGCCTGATCTACATGGTGTTCTCTCTCACCTCAGCGGATCCTCTCAGAAGGAGGGTCCTAAGTCACTAATTACCACCTGGGATGAAATGGATTCATTCTTGCCAGAAATTCTTTAAATAAAACATCACTTAAAAGCTCAGGCTTCACAAAGTGAACCAAAGATATTTCAAATGTGTATCTCAGGCAAAAAGGACTGTCTTAATGTCATGACTCTGTGGACCAAAAAGAAGCACTCCCGTTACCGGACAGGCAGAGGGAAACCAACATTCTCGGGCACGCACCCGCACCTTGATAACATTCCATTTATTTATCTACACGGCAACATGACCAAGTGGGTTATTTTCCCTTCACAGTCACGAACGTGGATCCGTTTCCGCATGACTGTCACACGCGAGAATGTCTCCAGTTCCTGATACATACCTCAAACCCTCACGGCCCCCACTGAATTCCAGGTGGATCTGGACGCAAAGTAAGGTCAAGACCAAGAGCACGCGCCAGATCTAAGAATGGAGAGTGAGACTCAGAACAGGAAGCCACGAGACGGAGGTAGCCGTCCTGCCATAAGAGGGCATCTGCTTAGGGGAGGGCGTGTCTTGCACCGAAATGTCACCTGTCGGGAGTTGGACCGTGTCCTCGAAAGACAGGTCCAAAGCCCTAAACCCTGGCACTCGTGGCTGTGGTCTTATTTGGAAATAGGGTCTTCGCAGAGGGGGTCAAGTTAAGACGGGGTCGTGAGGGCGGGCCCTGATCCAGTGTGCCTGGAGTCCTTGTGAGACGAGCAGAGACACAGCGGAGACACACAGGGGGGCTGCCCTGTGTAGACAGGGCCGGAGATTCGGGTGACGTATCTATAAGCCCAGGAACGCCAGAGCCTGCCAGCGACACCGAAGCTGGACAGCGGCAGAGACCCCACCCTGGAGCCTTCGGGGAGGGCACGGCCCTGCCAACGCCGCGAGGGCACACTTCTGCCTCCAGAGCTGTGAGACGGTGCATTTCTGCTGTTTAAGCCACGGAACCCAACTTAGAAGGCACTTTGTCACAGCAGCCCTAAGATGCTGATACAACGTCTACAAAGGCCTACTTTGAAGTGAGTGGCGTGCCTTCCGCAAAGGCATCCGCTCTCTAATCCAGGCGTCCTCAAACCACGGCCCGAGGGCCACATGCGGGTGTTTTTGCCCGTTTGTTTTTTTACTTCGAAATAAGATATGTACAGTGTGCATAGGAATTTGTTCATAGTTTTTTTTTAAACTGTAAAGTCCAGGCCCCCCAATGGTCTGAGGGACAGTGAACTGGCCGCCTGTTTAAAAAGTTTGAGGACCCCTGCTCTAATCCCAGGTCCCCCTGGTTATACCGGCTGTCCCCCCGGGCAACCCCGGGTAGAGACGGTTGCTGTGCCGTGTTACTGAGCTGGGCAGAGGAGGCAGAGACACGTCCCATAGGCATTGCCACTGATCTCTTGAAAACAAGAATTCTCCCATTGACTAGATGAAACAAGACAGAGAAACACCTTACACGCTCCTCCTCCTAATATCGAGTCCAAAATGGTTCATGTTTTTTTTTAACTCTTCAGAAAAGCGAGATAAGACACAGCTACGGCATCGACCTCTTAGCCTCGCTGATGGCTTCCCGACGGGGAAGGGCAAGCACGCATGAAGGCGTTCCCCAGAGCGGACCAGGCAGGGAACAAGCAGAAGAGGACTCCAGGGAAAACGCAAATGCCGCCACTGCACACCTGGAGCCCCACACCCTGGCATTTACGGCTAGCACTTCATTCAGAGCTTTTGGAAGCATCCACAAGCCATCGTGTTAAAACAGTCTCCATTCAGGAGCGAGCTGCGTGGGACAAAGATCAGCAGCTGGTTGGCGTGGCAGCAGTAGGGAGCAGAAGGGACCTTTGGGACGGGGTTGGCTTGTGCGGAACTAAAATAACGGTGCCGGGAGAGCCCTACACACAGTCACAGCCTGTGAGGGCAAATCTCTTGGAGGCTTATTTTTTTCTCTTTCCTCCATTTTCCTCATTTCCCCAGTTACTTCTTCCAAACCAGACTGTTGGCCAGCCCCAAGCCTGCCACCCTGTACCTGCCTGTACTTCGTCAGGGTCGCACACTGAACTGTAACTCCCTCGGCTAATCCAAACTGCCAACACCCCTCTTACGCTGTGCCACGGCAACTCCACACGATTCCACTTACTGCGGGTTTAAGAGTCGGTTGTTGAAAATCACCACTGAGGAGCAGTGCTGTGTAACACGGGGTTTCTCAGACTCGGCACTCCTGACACCACGCGGGACGGCAGCACCCTCTGCGGCAGGGCTGTCCTGTGCAGTGTAGGATATCTAGCAGCATCCTTGGCTTCCGCCCACTGAATGACAATGGCACTTTCCCACACCTATCCCAGCTATGACAAATCAAGGTTGTTTCCAGATAGGGCCCACCGTCCCCTGGGGGGTGACATCGCTCCCCGTTGAGAACCACGGGTCTCATGAGTGAGAGCTGGCATCTAGAGGCAGACCCCCTGGGCTCAAGTCTCTGACTCTCCGACAGCTTGGCCGGGAGCAGGTACCCCACCTCCCCGTGCCCTTGTTCCGCACACAGTGTTTCTGCACGGTGTCCACCTTCCGGGTGGACAGTGCCCAGCTCACGGAGCAGTGCAGGCAATAATAAACAAGGTCATGCAGGGAAAACACTCAGAACAGAGCCACACACGGGGCCCGGACCAGACACGTGCTGCTGGCTCTGTCCCCGGTGTTCTACACTGGAGACGTTGATGACCGCCAGCCACACTCAAGTCACTGTGCAGTGAAGACTTCACTTTATCGGACTTAACTTATGCCGTCAGCTGCTGGGAGGTGAGCGAGGCCCTCGGAACGTCCTGCCTGATCAGAGCATCTTTATCTGTCTGGGGGCTTTGGCCACTGGACAGTCTGAATGGATTTACAATGGGG
>VSMD01060899.1:0-16471 GCA_008750895.1 Mirza zaza | reverse complement strand
TTGAGACAGAGTCTCACTTTATTGCCCAGGCTAGAGTGAGTGCCATGGCGTCAGCCTAGCTCACAGCAACCTCAAACTCCTGGGCTCAAGCAATCCTGCTGCCTCAGCCTCCCAAGTAGCTGGGACTACAGGCATGTGCCACCATGCCCGGCTAATTTTTTCTATATATATTAGTTGGCCAATTAATTTCTTTCTATTTATAGTAGAGATGGGGTCTCGCTCTTGCTCAGGCTGGTCTCGAACTCCTGAGCTCAAATGATCCGCCCACCTCGGCCTCCCAGAGAGCTAGGATTACAGGCTTGAGCCACCGCGCCCGGCCGGTTATTTTTCATTTAATAACTTTAGTATTGTCTCCATATGTGACAGCTAACATGAATAAATAATAAAAATCATCTATTTGTAGATTTTCTAATGCTGATAGAAAAGATATATGAGGTATATTTTTGTTGTATTTGATATTTAATTTGTTATAGATCTTAGACTTACCAGTCAGTATTAATTTCCCATCAGTTTTCATTATAACATATGTACCTTTTATATATTTATTGCAAATTCAAAACACTAATCTTAAGATGTTCTTTTTTTTATGAGGCAGAGTCTGCTCTGTCATCCCCGGTAGAGTGCAATGGTATGATTATAGCTCACTGCAACCTTAAACTCCTGAGCTCAAGCAATCCTTCTGCCTCAGCCTCCTGAATAGCTGGGACTACAGGCATGTACCACCACACCTGGCTAATTTTTTCTATTATGGGGAGAGACAGGGTCTCACTCTTGTTCAAGCTGGTCTTGAACTCCCGAACTCAAACAAACCTCCCTCCTTGGCCTCCCAGAGTGCTAGGACTATAGGTGTGAGCCATTGTGCCTGGCCAAGATCTTCATTAGTAAAATTATTTTTATGTGTGTTCTTTCAATATCTGAGTGCCTACTATATGTCAGGCAGTATGTAATATATAAAAGTTTATCCTGTGCTGTATTGTCCATATTTACCCAGAGGAGCCTGGGGATTGCCAGAGAATTTTTGTATTGTTTATGGTTCTATTCCACTATTTTTGACCATTATATTAAAGCAATAGGTAGTAGGATAAAGCATCTTCAAAAAAAGGGGAAATCTTATTCTTATTTTGATACTATGCAGTTGTTAATTAGGTTGAGATCCACACCATATTTTAATGCAGTAGTAAAAGAAAATACAGTCATCCCTCAGTTTCTTTGGTTCCTGGAACCCCTGTGGATACTAAAATCCATAGATGCTCAAGTCCCTTATATAAAATGGTATAGTATTTGCATGTAACCTATGCATGCCCTCCCATATACTTGAAATCATTTCTAGATTACTTATAATACCTAATAACAATGTAAATGCTATATAAATAGTGGTTAGGGAGAAATGACAAGGAAAAAAGTCTGTACATGTTCAATACAGATGGAACCGTTCATTTTCTTTTTCCAAACATTTTCAATCTGTGGTTAGTTGAATCCATGGATGTGGAACCTACAGATGCAGAGGGCCAACTTGTACTTGGATTTCTAGAGGCTACTTTTGGGTAAAGGGTGCCCTCTAGTGAGCTTGTTCTTTTAAGACTTGCAGTTTTTTGTATCCTCACTGCTCTTGTGAATTCAATATAGAAATAGAAGACCCCATCAAGTCCCAGGTAATTTAGAAGATAAAATGTACACTGAGTAACTGGAGAATAAATAAATAAATTTGATGTATTTTGCATATAAAAGAGACAGTATAATATAAATTTTATGTAGGAGCTGGGAAAATTCCTGGTGATGGGAAAGTTATCCATTATGGCTGTTCATGAAATTATCCTGAAGGAACTATCTTGAGCTGAAATTTGAAGGAAGCTTAAGATTAATATTGAGGCATATGGAGGGGAAAATTATCTTGGAGAAGATTTTAAATTTAATACTATTTTAAATATTTTATGCAAATGTCCTTTGACATTTTGTACTCAGAAACATTTTTTTAGGAATTCAAGAAAGACTTGGCAGGCCGGGCGCAGTGGCTCACGCCTGTAATCCTAGCACTCTGGGAGGCCGAGGTGGGCAGATTGCTCAAGGTTAGGAGTTCGAAACCAGCCCGAGCAAGAGCGAGACCTCGTCTCTACTATAAATAGAAAGAAATTAATTGGCCAACTGATATATATAGAAAAAATTAGCCGGGCATGGTGGCACATGCCTGTAGTCCCAGCTACTTAGGAGGCTGAGGCAGGAGGATTGCTTGAGCCTAGGAGTTTGAGGTTGCTGTGAGCTAGGCTGACGCCTTGGCACTCTAGCCTGGGCAACGCAGTGAGACTTTGTCTCAAAAAAAAAAAAAGAAAGGCTTTTGTAACTTGGCTACAGTTGTAACTTGGGGTTTCTCTTGAGGTTGTGGTCAGATAATGGTTGCTCTCAGCTACCTGCTGGGGCTGAAGTCACGTGAAGGCTCAACTGAACTAGAAAGATGGCTCACTACTCACATTGCTGGCAGTTGCTGTGGCTGTCATTTGGTGGGAGTGCCTACATGTGGCCTCCCCAGGATGTTGTTTTTAGGATTGTCAGATTTCTTACATGGTAGATGATTTTCTCCAGAATAAGTGTCTAAAGAAGTCCAGGTGGACATTGCATGGCCTTTTCTAGCCTCTGAGGTCACACAGTATTACTTCTGTCATATTCCATTGGTCAAAGTAGTCACAAGCCTGCCCAGATTCAAGAAAGCAGGTATTGACCCTCCTCTTAATATAAGATGTGTCAAAGAATTTTGGACTTATGTTATAAAACTACTTAATTTACTTTCCTGCCTTCCTGAGGAATTATGCTCAGTGCAGATAAATATTAATTAATGATTTAAGAAACAGTTATTCTCTGTATTAAAATTGCCTGTGTACATACCTGTCTTCTGCACTTTATTTTCAGTTTCTATTGCCTATGTACTTATGCAATGCTTAATGAATATTGTTGGAAAGAATGCTCCTTTTTCTGTGTCTGACTCCTTTTTCTGTGTTGGAGCTGTTTTGTTTCTTATTTGCTCTTGGATTACAGGATGTCATGGAAACATATAGGGAGGTTGTAATTCATGTTTGCTATATTTGATAAAATGGTTGAGAAAGTGTTAGAAGTACTGGATATGATAGTTTTATATACTTTTTTCTTGCTGTTTCATATTGCTAAGTATCCTCCGACCTTAGCTTCCTGAGTAGCTAGGACTACAGGTGCTGGCCACTGTGCCAGGCTAGTTTTTTTAAAAAAAATCTTTTGTATAGGTAAAGGTTTCTGCTGGGTTGCCCAGTCAAGTGATCCTCCTAATCCTCTCTCCCAAAGACTGGGATGATAGGCATGAGCCGCAGCCCTACCCCCTGGGTCCCTTAAATATGTCTTGAAGCTACTGAAGAGAGTTGTTATGTTTCATGTCTTTCTTCTGACTCTAGATGCAGGGTTTCAAGTGCATTATAAACTGATATTGAAGAAAGTTCTCCACTGAAAGATTAAATTCCCAATTTACATAGCCAAGAATACAAAAATTTACTAGAAACAAAGTGGTCACTGAGGTAGGAACAAATAGAATATCTCAGTGTGCCTTCCCCTACGTTCTAGGATCCACACAGGTGGTACCGTGAACTGCTGATAAACGTTATCTGGGCAAACAAGAGTCTCACTGGATCTCAGAAGCTTACTTTTTGCTATGTAACTGCCCTTATATACTTAGGGCTTACCTGTGTCCCTCTCTGAGTAAACTTCAATAATTCACATGCTTCTGTTTAAGGAAATGTTTTCAAATCTTGGCTTGAGAGCAATTGCCAGATGACTAATTTTTTATATAAATATTTGGTAAATTTACCACATTTACTGATGTATAAAATCCTATTTTTTGAAACTATTTTGAGGTTGACAGCAAGCAATTTATAGTTGATAGGATGGTTTCAATAGCTTTTGGTAATTTCTAATTAGTTTTTTTTTATTTTAACATATTAGGAGGTACAAGTGTTAGGGTTACGTATATTGCCCATGTCCCTCCTCCCCCCTCGAGTCAGAGCCTCAAGCGTGACCATCCCCCAAATGTTGCACATCTCACTCATTGTGTTTGTATATACCCATCCTCTCCTCCCCCCTCCCACCTGCCCGACACCCGATAAATGTTATTCCTATATGTCCACTGAGGTGTTGATCCGTTAATACCAATTTGCTGGTGAGTACATGTGGTGCTTGTTTTTCCATTTTTGAGATACTTAGTAGAATGGGTTCCAGCTCTATCCAGGAAAATACAAGAGGTGCTATATCACCATTGTTTCTTAAAGCTGAATAGTAGTACTCCATGGTATACATATACCACATTTTATTAAACCACTCATGAATTGATGGGCACTTGGGTTGTTTCCACATCTTTGCAATTGTGAGTTGTGCTGCTATAAACATTTGAGTGCAGGTGTCTCTTTCATAAAGTGACTTTTGATCTTTTGGGTAGATGCCCAGTAGTGGAATTGCTGAATAAAATGGTAGATCTACTTGTATCGCTTTAAGGTATCTCCATATTGCTTTCCACAGAGGTTGAACTAGTTGGCAGTCCCACCAGCAGTGTAGGAGTGTTCCTATCTTTCTGCATCCATGCCGACATTTATTGTTTTGGGACTTTTTGATAGAGGCCATTCTCACTGGAGTTAAGTGATATCTCCAAAGAAACTGTCAAGAGAGCAAACAGACAACCCACAGAATGGGAGAAAATTTTCGCAAGCTACACATCCAATAAAGGGCTGATAACTAGAATCTATTTAGAACTCAGGAAAATCAGCAAGAAAAAAATCTAATTAGTTTTTTTGTGATTACTTTTAAAACTGTCTTCATAGCTGCATTTTAAAGAATGTTTAGTTTGTTAAAAGCTGGTAATCATGGGGTGGTTAGTTGTCTTATAAATATATTTAATATTCAGAAAAATATATCTTAGAAAACAAAATTTCAGTAAGATCGGTACCTAGAATCTGAATTTATGTAAATATGAAATTGCTGAAGTATCATAAGTACTCATTGATATGCAATGCCAAATTTTAATTACTAATTCCTATAAATATAAAATTAAGATTGATATGCTAGCAATTAAGCTTGATGTGCCATTTGAAGTATTAGTAAAAATGCCTATACTGGAAGAATAAAGAATAGTTAAAAGAATGTGAAAGCAATTTTTATTGCTAGAAATACAAAATTAAAGCTAATATGTTATTTGAGGAAATATGGCAAAAATGTGTGGTTAATTTTTGAAAAAGTAGAAGATGACATTAAAAAGCATCCAAAAGAAATGAGATGTAACTGATAGAATTTTGTCAGAGATAAAAGAGTGAAATTTTACCTGATAAAGGTTTTCTGATAAAGGTTTGTAGAAAGATTTGACACCAAAATGTGAAAGCATTATCAGTGCCCAGGGATTCCTGAACAGTATTTTTGCTTCTAGTTTTCTAGTATTTGCAAGTCCATTCCTTACTAGTCTTTGGTTTTTCTTAAAGGCAGTTGATTGTCATTTAATACAATTTGTAAGAAAGTCTGCCAGCAGCTAGCATTTTAATGGCAGTCACTTTAGGTGAGTATCTTCTCACATTACACACTGTGCAGATGTAGGTCTTGACCATGCTCTTTTGTGGTTATGCAACCTGATATCTATCTTATTAGAGAACATAGCACTCTAGCATAGAGAAAAGCCATTTTTATTTTGTCTAGAACAGGAACTGTAGTACTCCAGTAAATATAGGTAATTTGGGAAAATTGGGCTTAGGTACTTTGTTATTATATTTAATATGATATCATTTTTTTCTCAAAGTGTAGACATCATTTTAGTTAAAAAAGTTAAAAACTCATTTCTTAGTAAACGAATATTTTGTTTTCTTCATAATTGTGATGGAATTATTCTTTACAATGAAGATACAGTGAAAGAAAAAGATACTCAAAATAGTATAAGGATATTGTGTGCTTTTTGACAAAAACATGCTAATATGTTACTGTGATAAGAAAGTCCTTTTTCACACAATACATGGAGAATGTTGTTTGTTTTTTATCAGAAAGAGACTCTTTCCTTAAAAAATAATACTGGGGGAATATGTTTACTAAGTCATTTATTTTACTCACAGAATATTGTATCTGTCCCCAAAATCAAAGCAATCTTAATTCTTTGGCCTAAGACATTTGAGTAAATGATAAAAGCATTAATTTTCAATGAATCAATTTTAACATTCCAATCTCAATTTTCTTATTTTTATACTTGATCTTAGCCAAAAGGCTGAGAAGTGCTTTTCTTATTTTTGTATTTATTTTTACCACTAGGTGGAACCCTATACACACAATTCAAGAAGGCATCTCTGAAAGATAATTGTTTAAATTACATAAGACCTGTAGATGAGATGATCAAATACTGGGTAATAACTCATATTTTAACACTTTGCTTTCATATATAAGATTTGATATAATGAATATTGCACACCAAGAAAATGTATTTGCACTTTAAGTACGCTTTTAGCTATGCTTTTGTTGCCTTTTTTATGCCTTCCTAGTTGCTAGAATTAAAATATGTAAATAAAGTCTTTAGTGTACCATCAACTGTATTTGTTTTCTGTTCACATGAAGTTTTAAAGTTATTTCTTCTTTTAAAATTGATTTTTGCATGTGTATTTTTTTCTGAGTTGCATTAAATTTTGCCAGAAGTAGGATTTTTATCATGCTAAGCTTTTGGAAGGGATGACTGGACTCTCTTTTATTGATGTCATTATCTCTATATGGAGCACTAAGATATAACCTTAGTGGATGTGGGATAATGGAAAATTTTCTAACTCTCTAGTTTTCACTCTTTCTGTTTCTGTCATATATATGTGTGTGTATTTATTTATAGGAATTTGATTAGACTTTCCAATAGACAGTATAAAATTCTGGATGACATTTTGAAAGAAGAAAAACATTATTTTTATTAAAATTATATATTGCTTAAAAATTTAGAGTAGTAATATATCTGGCACATTAATATATTAATTAGGTATATATTAACTGTTAACCAACTTAGGGTTCAAAGAGTGAATAGTGGTGCTGAATGATATTTGCTTTCCAGTTCTGCAAATCAAAATTTCAAAGAATAATGATTATCATTTAAAGACAAAAACGAAAAAGAAAAATAGATTTTTTAGAGTTTCTTTAACTGAGGTCAGACAAGTACAGGGCCTTCAGTTTTCTCTACTTCATATTTTGCTCCTCCTTATTTTGTTGCATTTGTAATTTAATACTGCCTTACTGCCTAACAATTAGATATGCCTCAGTTCTCATCCCCCTTTTCTGTCCATTGGTTGATTTCACCTGATGTGTGCAACAGTGCACATCAAGGATTCCCTGTTGAGTCATTCTCAATTGTTGATCTTCAAAGGTGATCTGGTTGGTTGCTATGCTGGTAACTTCCTTTCTGCATTCCATGCTGCTTATCACCATTTCTGACTGGAGAGTCTATGTAACATAACAGTTAAGAGCACTGGCTTTGGAGTCAGGCAGATTTGGGGTTAAATCTTGGCTCTATTACTGTGTGACTTTGGACTTAATGCCTTCATCTTCCCAAACTGTATTTGTAAATTGGGATGCCAACAGAATCTATGTCATAAAGCCGTAACAAATATTTAATGATATAATGCATGAAAAGCACTTCATCTATAGCAAGTAGTTGGTTGTTTATAATTATTCTTTTTGTCATCACCATCATTAAGCCAGAAGCAGCAGACATGACTGCTCTCTATGGCCAGTTAAGTAACTGGGAAATTGTCAACCCGGAGAGCACATCTTCTCTGCTTCTCTCCATTTTCTTCCCCTTCCACCGTCTCCAAATTATCTCTGTAATTCAATACATGTCCCCTCAGAGAAAAGGTTGATAATTCCTGCTGTGTATACTGTGTCAAGAAATTCTTGGGGTAAGAGTTGCTTTTGCTTTTTCCCCTTTCCAGCATTCTGATACATATCCACCTTTTCTCCTTTCCTGCCTCTCTCTATTCAGTCAGCTATTTATTATTGGCTTTATTAGCAGCTTTCTAGAGTAGTTATTTTTAATATTACTTGTCATCAGCTTGAGTAGAGGAATAAATCAACTGCATGTAGTGATTAATTCCATTTTGAGTGCTTGCATGCTGGCTTTAGATTTGTGCTGTGTCTATTAAAATGAGATAGTAAAATCTAAGAAATTTCTAGGTCTTTTCTAGGGCCAACATTTTATCATTTGATGAATTTTAGATTCTGGCACATGCTTGATCCTTCAATACATTCTTTAAATGTAATTTATTCCTGTGGTTTGTTACTTTATCTTGATGACTTTAATTCTGTGTACTCTGCTCATTGGTACAGATTGTGGGTGACAGGTGGTTGTATTAGCTTGGAGTACGGCTTATACACATAGCTAGAATACCAAATGGTTATCATGGGTCGGGAGAAAGTTCGGAGAGCCTGAGACTTAGAAATAGGTAGATCGAGACCTACTCTTCTCATTCACAGTACTAATTCCTTAATGTTATTTTTATTTATTTCATTGGGACTTAGGATTCTATTTTAACAGCAGAAAGTATAGAATGTAAGTAGTTCACCAATTTCAGGCTTTGATGTTTTATTAATTGCATCTGTTCGGATATTGTCATTCTCCCTACCATAATATCAGTAGAAAAAGAAGAGTTCATCTGTGATGCTATAATAGATATATACTGGCAGTATCCCGAATTACTATAAAACAGGAGTAGTTTTGTTTTAAAACTCTGAAGAATGCATTGGAAAAACATACCAGATGATGGGCTTTGGGAACTTCCTAAAATGAAATAGACTTCTAGGAAAGAACTATTATTTCTCTTCTTGTTGTTTGTTTATATGATGTTTATTTTTTAAAGGGGCAACAGTATTGTCTTTGCACTCAACGAAGGTAGGCAAACCCTTCCTTTGGAGGGACTCAGTAGTAGGTAGTCCTGAAATATCTCTTTATAAAGATTTTTGCTACAATGTGACAACTGTAATAGAAAAAAAAAATCCAGTTCTTTTGGTATAGTCTGTTTACTACCTGGTATTTTAGGAGCCAAATAAATATCAAACTGCTTTATTAAAATATGTTTAAAAAACCTTAGAAATGTGTATGTATATTACTTTAAGAAATATAGTACTTCCTCCTAATTGTGAAATATAAAGATTTGTTTATAGCACACCAGGGTCAGTTAGATAAACTTCTTGCACAAGGATTTTCCTTAGGAATAATGTTATTTGTTTAATTAAGAGTTCTTGGTACATGTGTTAATTGTAGGAAAAGCATGAAGTAGGAATGTCATTTACCATTTCTATACCTATTTCCTGATTTGTGAAAGGAGGCAATGATATTTTCACTTATGTGGTATAAGAGGTAAATGAAACATTAGATATGATAAATGTAAAAGGCCATATACAAATGTCAGGTATTAGTGGTAGATCCTTTGGCATGGATAATTGAGTGTCAGACATATTTATTTTAGTGGTAGATCCTTTGGTGTGGATAATTGAATGTTAGCCATATTTATTTGTTATTTGCAGCAAGTACTCAGTTATTTAGCTTCTGCTTCACTCAGTTAACAAAGATTTGGTTGTCTCTTATGTGCATACTCTGCTAGTGGCCAGTATATATTGAACACTTACCATGTGTCAGATGGTAAACATTTTTCATGTTTCCTAATTTAATCCTCATAACATTCTGATGTAGATATTATTTTTTTCAAAAGAATTAAGTTTTTTAGAGCAGTTTTAGGTTCCCAGCAAAATTGGAAGGAAGTATAGAGATTTCCCATATACCTCCTACCCTGCTCATGCAAATATCAATATTCCCCACAAGAGTAGTCCATTTGTTACAGTTGATGAACCTATACTGGCATGTCATTGTCACTCAAAGTCCATAGTTTACATTAGGGTTCACTCTTGGTGGTGTATATTCTGTGAGTTAGGATAAATATATAACAACATGTATCCACCCTTACAATATCATACACAATATCTTCTGTGCTCTACCTATTCATCCCTCCCTCTCCCCTCACTCTGGCAACCACTGATTTTTTTATTATCTCTAGTTTTGCATTTCCAGAACGTCACATAGTTGGAATTATATAGTATGTAGATTTAGCTTATTTCACTTAATAAGTTAATTTAAAATTAATTTAAAGTTCCTCCATGTCTTTTCATGGCTTGATAACTCATTTCTTTTTAGTGCTGAATAATATTTCATTGTTTGGATGAACCACAGTTTATTTGTCCTTTCCCCTACTGAAGGATATCTTGGTTGCTCCCAAGTTTTGGCAGTTATGAATACAGCTGCTATAATCACCCATATGCAGGCTTTTCTTTTAAACCTTAGATGGAGACAGCATATACGTGTAGGTTTTTGTGTAGGTATAGTTTTCAACTCTATTGGGTAAATATCAATGAGCATGATTGTTGTAAAGAAAAGAAAAAAAAGGATTAGTTTATTTATATCTACAAAAATAACTTGCTGGGATTTTGATTGGGATTTTGCATTCTTTTTATTTTTTAGAGACTGGGTCCCACTTTGTTGCCCAGGCTATAGTGTGGCATGATCATAGCTCACTGCAGCCCTGAACTCCTGGGCTCAAGCCATCTTCTTGCCTCAGCCTCCTGAGTAGCTGGGACAACAGGTGTGTGCCACCTTGCCTGGCTAATTTTTAAATTTTTTTGTAGAGATGGGATCTCACTGTGTTGCCTGGGCTGGTCTTGAACTCCTGGCCTCATGCAATCCTCCCACCTCAGCCTCCCAAAGTGCTGGGATTATAGGTGTGACCCACTGTGCCTGGTGTGATTGGGATTTCATTAAATCTATAGATCAAGTAAGGGAAGAACTGGTATCTTAAAACTATTTTCTTATTCATAAACATGAAATATCTCTTATTTAGTTCTTTTGTTTTGTTTTGAGACAGAGTCTCTCTCTGTTGATGGGGCTAGAATGCAGTGACGTCATCATAGCTCACTGCAGCCTCAAGCTCCTGGGCTCAACTGATCCTTCTGCCTCACCCTCCCAAGTAGCTGGTACATAAGTACGTACCATGACACCTGGCTAATTTTTCTATTTTTAATAGAGATGAGGTCTCGCTCTTGCTCAGGCTGGTTTTGAATTCATTTCCTCAGGCATTCTTCCCTGCTCAGCTTCCCAAAGTGCTAGGATTGCAGGCGTGACCTAGTGCGCCTGGCCTGCTCTTTAATTTTTTTTTTTATGAGAGTTTTATAGTTTCCTTTGTATAGCTCTTGTATACATTATTTTAGATTTACATCTAAGTATTTCATTTTGAGGGATACAAATGTAAATTATAGTGTGTTTTTAAATTCCACTTGTTTATTGCTGTATGTACTATTTTCATTCCTATTTTATGGTTGGGAAAATTGATATTTAGAGAAGTCAGGTGGCTTACCTGAGATTCAACAGCTAGTAAGTGCCTTCCTAATTCCATCCATCTATTTATCCATTCACCCATTTATTTATCAGTTATTTATTGAGCTTCTATATGATTGACACTTTTTCTAGGGCTAAGGATACCATAGGGAACAAAACAGACAACAACTCTGTCTTCTTGGGCTGGGTATACAACAGGGAACAAAACAGATAAAACTCAGTGTCTTCATGCAACTTACACGCCAGTGGGGGAAGACAAATAACAAATAAAAGTATGAAATAGAGAGCATATTCTACAGTGGTAAGGGTGATACAGTGTTAAATTCCTTTATTTTAGAAAATAAAAAAATAAAGCATGGAAAGGGATTGTGTGTGTGTGTGTGTGTGTGTATGTATATATATATAGAGAGAGACAGAGAGACAGAGACAGAGAGAAAGTAGATATTGTAGTCAGAAATGGCCACATCAAGAAGAGGATAAAAGACTTGAAGGAGGTGAGGGAGGCAACCGTGTATGAAAAATGTGATACAGGCAGAGGAAACAGCATTTGCAAACATAGGCAGGAATATGCCTGATGTTTTAAGAAGCCATGAGGAGGCCAGTGTTGCTGGCATGGAATGAGTAAAATGGAGAGTAAGTCATAGGAAGTGAGGTTAGTAAAGTAACATCAATAGGGCAGAATTATGTAGGGCCTTATGAGTTGTAAGAGAAATAGGGTTTTGGGCAGAAGAGAGACATGAGATCTGAGTTATGTTTTAAGGAGATCATTCTCATTAGCTATCATCTGTCTACAATGTTGAGAACAGACTGAAGGGCAGCAAGGGTGTAATCAAGGAAACCAGTTAGGAAGCAGTTGGCAATAATCAAGGCAAGAGATGTTGATGGCTTAGTCCAGGTGGTGAGATGTAGTTAGGTTTGCTGGATTGTTTTGAGTAGGGTGAGAGAAAGAGTAGTCAGGGATGATTTCAAGGTTTAGGTTTTGCCTGAGCAACTAGAAGAATGGCATTGACTGAGATGAGGAAGACTATGGGCAGGGCAGGTTTTGGGGAAGGAGATTAGGAATTCATTTTTGCACATATTTGAGATGCTCATCAGACATCCAATTGGAGAGATATATGAGTTTGAGGAGAAGTCAGGGCTAGAAATGTAAATTTGGCAGCTGTCATTGTGTTTATGGAATTTAAAGCTACAAGTCAAGATGAGATGGAGAGAGTAGTATAGGTAGGAAAGAAAAGAGTCTAAGAGCAGAGCCTAGTTCCAACTCAGCTCTTAAAGAGTTTAAGTTCTTAATAATTGGTATCCTGTATTCTAACTGTAGTCCGTATTAGACTGGGAACTCATTAAAAATGTAAGACATTAGAGCAGCCCCCAAGAAGCTTATGGTCTATTTGGGGAAACAGAATATATTTTAAACACAAAACGTTTAAATTTCGATACAAAGTAATAAATGATTACATGTCAGAATAACAGTAAAGGGCTAAAAGTTTATCCTGCAGATGAAAAGATTGCTTGTCATGGAAATGTTTGGAGGAAATGGGACTTGAACTGAACCTAAAATAATGGGCAGCAGATGAGGTGGCAGTTTGGGAAGTCAAGACCACCTTCAGGTTCAGTAATTTGCTAGGACTCACAGAATTTAGCAAAGCTGTTAACACTCATAGTTATTATATTATTTGTTACAGCAAAAGAATACAGATTAAAATTAGCAATGGAAAAGGCACATAATATAATATATAAATGAAAAGAAGAAAATTTGTGACCTTAAAAAAAGAAAAAGAAAAGGTACATAGGACAGGGACCAGGAGAGTTCCAGGTATGAGCTTTCAGTTGTCTTTTCCCAGCAGAATTGTGCGGACAGCACTTATTTCTCCTAGCATTGATGTGTGGCAACACTCAGAGTATTGTGAGTCAGAGAAGCTCACCCAACCCTTTCCAGGGTTTTATTGGGATTTGGCCATGTAGCCATGACTGACTTCCCATGTAAACATGGCTAACTTTAGTCTCTTGCTCCTCCAAAGCTAAAACTGTGTGGGCCAAGGCTCCTACCATAAATCACATTGTTAGCATCTACTATTTGGCAACCCAAAGCCCCCAGGTAAACAAAGACACTTATCAGGCAGGGCATTTCAAAGGCTTTCCTCCTAGGATGTAGAGGAAAGGCTGTCATTTACTGCACGGTGAATTGAGGGGTGATGGGCAGGGAGGTGCCTTCTATATGGGGACAGCATGAGCTGGGATGCAGTGGGAATGTATACACCATGTTTAAAACATTGTAATGACTGCAGTATGGCTTTGTATTTGAGAATATAAACTCTGGAGCCAGACTGCCAGGATTCATATCCCAGGTATTGCTTGCTGGTTGTAGGATTTATGGCAATTTTATAATCTGTAACTTATCTGGAAAGCAAGGGTATAGAAATCATGAGTTTGTTCATTTCTTATTCATTCATTCAGTGAATTTTTTTTTTTGAGCATAAATATATTAAAGACTTGTATTAGGCCCACATCTCCTGAGCTTCAGACCTTTATTTCAGGATAGCTAGTGATATGTCTAGAGGGCTTGCGACTCTTTTAATATTAGCATGTTAAAAAAAACTAAATATTTTTCATCCAAATTATTTTGGTTAAAGGTAACACTATCACACCAGTTTATTTGTTCAGAGATTTAATTTTAAGATATTAGCTGTTGCAAAGATCAGGCTTAATAAAGAATATATTTAGGTGAACTAAAAAGTGAATTTTAGCTTTCTTATTTACATACAGGTCTGTATATGATGACCAACCAAATGCACACAAGAAGTTTATGGAAAAGTTAGATGCTTGTATCCGTAACCATGACAAGGAAATTGAAAAGATGTGTAACTTTCATCATCAGGGTTTTGTAGATGCTATTACAGAACTCCTTAAAGTAAGGACTGATGCAGAAAAACTAAAGGTAAGAAATATGTTAAAATTCTGTTTATCTTTGTTCTCATTAAATTACTAAAGTATTAGTTTATAGTTCATATGTACAAGTCATATTAGATGTGCTACTTTCAAGAAGTTAATTGATATATGTATTTGAGAATGCTCTTTATGCTCTATTAACACAGTTGTCATGCTAATGACAGGAGCAGTCTCTTTTTTTCTAAGGCAAGTAATGCACTGGCTTAGCAGGATTTCTTTCCGTGCAGGGAAATGAACTCAAAACATGCATGCAGTGAAAGGTGTTTTAGAATTTTTAACATGACAATTAGTACTATATTGATAAAAAGTTATCTTCCTTTAAAAACTTACTATATTGATTATATTCTCAAAATTATTTAATAATATTGAAACTTTATTTAAAGTTTCACAACAGTGTGTAATTTTCTTAAAGAAAGTTGGTCTACATTTTCTGCCATACAGTAAAAACATTATTTATTAAATGAGACCTGGTTTTGTTCAGTCAGGATATAAAATATTTAATTATAAGAATTGTCCTATTTATCCTTCTTTACATTTAGAGCACTTAGCAGACAGAATGACCTTGGTTCACCAAAGGTTATGATTAGAAAACCATTGTATAAAGGATATTCAGATAACAAGAGACTAACTACAGCATCAATGAGGTCACTGAGCATCTTTGTTCAGAAATTAATGAGATTTTTAATAAACCAGAATGTGCTTCCTTACTATGATGACCTAATGAGTCACTTAATATGTGGGAAAATTTGAGGTTGAGCTTTGCCTGCACCTGCAGCATTAAAATGTTGCTGTGGATTGAGATTTCTGTGTTTGATGTTAATCAACCACCCAGTGTTTGCATTCAGCAAAGTATGAATGTTTAATTACCATAAAATGCAATCACCATTTCCTACAGACAATGAATGGCACATAGACCTCATTGAAGTTATCAAAAGGGGACCAGTGGTCAATTGGGTCAGTGATTTGAATTGTTTGACAGACTTAGAGAAGCAAGTAAAGTTCAAAAATCCTGAGTAAATTTGAGAAGTTTGCCACAGAATCTGTTAAAAAGAACTGTCATAAGTAATTGAAGTTAACAAAAGCCCTTTTCAATCAAAAGTTCAAGTTCAAGCTGTAGAGTTAATTTGAATTTGCATTTCTTTGTTCTAAGTTTCTCATGAAGCATGATCTGATTACAAGGGTGAGCAGTTACATCAGGGCAGTTTTATGCATATTTGTCTAACTAAGGTGAAATTATTTTTAAGGTGCAAGTTACTGATACCAACCGAAGGTTTCAGGATGCTGGAAAAGAGGTGAGAAAATGATACATTTTTTGTGTCCTCAATATGTGGATGTTCTTTAACGTTTGTTTAAAAATATGAACATTTCTTCTTTTCTAAGGTGATAGGTCACACAGAAGATATTATTCGATGTAGAATTCAGCAGAGGAATATTACAACTGTAGTGGAAAAATTGCAGTTATGTCTTCCAGGTGAGTTAAACTTATCTATAATATGATGTTTGGTTTTGTAAAATTATAACTTAATAATAATATATAGTCATTCTTTATTATGGGAATTACAGATTATTTGGTGATTTCATCCCAATAAAGACCATACTTATCTTTCCTGTTCACTTTATTCCCAGAATTTTAATGATTTTCTTATGTCATAGGCCTCTGTTTGATTATCTGTCATATCAATCTCCTAGAACAACCTCTACATTTCCGTTTCCTCTCTGCCTCATTTGCCCTTTGTTCCCCCTCCCCCCCCCCTTTTTTGTTTTTCCTCAGAATACTTTCCCGTGGGGAGAGTGTCTTTTTTTTTTTTGAGACAGAGTTTTACTTTATTGCCCAGGCTAGAGTGAGTGCCGTGGCGGCAGCCTAGCTCACAGCAACCTCAAACTCCTGGGCTCAAGCAATCCTGCTGCCTCAGCCTCCCGAGTAGCTGGGACTACAGGTATGCGCCACCATGCCTGGCTAATTTTTTCTATATATATTTTAGTTGGCCAATTAATTTCTTTGTGTTTATAGTAGAGATGGGGTCTCGCTCTTGCTCAGGCTGGTCTTGAACTCCTGAGCTCAAACGATCCGCCCACCTCGGCCTCCCAAAGAGCTAGGATTACAGGCTTGAGCCACTGCGCCCGGCCTAGAGTGTCTTT